>CALSFV010000409.1:0-193303 GCA_943737045.1 Parapristionchus giblindavisi
TATATCGAAGGCACTGTATCCAGGGTTACGGTAGGTATACTGTAACATGTTTTCTTCCAATATTTATGAACACCCCGAGTTAAAATATCCCGGAGCCAAAAGTAGAAGTTGCAATTAATTTTCGCATGATCGATATTTGAAGAGTTAGAGAAGAGGCTTTAAATGACTCATAAGGATAATTAGTTCAATTACTGTATTTTCGAATGATCCATTATTTTATCTACCTCTCTCTCTCCCTCTCTCTCTCTCTCTACCTCTCTACCTCTCCCTCTCTACCTCTCAATCTACCTCTCCCTCTCCCTTTCTCCCTCTCTCTTTATTCTTACCCCGGAACAAGTTCCTCATCCAACCACCTCACGGCATGCAATGGGGGAGAGGGAGAAGGAGAGAGAGAGAGAGAGGGAGAGGGAGAGGGAGAGAGAGAGGGAGAGAGAGGGAGGGAGAAGGAGAGAGGGAGAGGGAGAGAGTGTGCATGCTCCTGCTGAACCCTCCCACTATTGTCTTCATCCCTCTTTTTACTGTTGAAAATATATCTTACGCGATCGTGCTTTATTGATTTATTTTTGCGCGGAGAGTTTCGAATTAGCTTCAGACGTGCCTTTAAGTCTTATTGCTAGCAACTATCCTGTACTCTGGTATTTTTTACTCGCGGGGCACACCGTTCAATCCCGTGGTGTACGCCGCGAGGTACACTGCGAGGTAGAACACTTAGACGGGGTACCTCGCGAGCTGCAGCCTCTAGACGGGGAGCCCCGCGAGGTAGACGACGGGGTATCTCGCGAGCTGCAGCCTCTAGACGGGGAGCCCCGCGAGGTAGACGACGGGGTATCTCGCGAGCTGCAGCCTCTAGACGGGGAGCCCCGCGAGGTAGACGACGGGGTATCTCGCGAGCTGCAGCCTCTAGACGGGGAGCCCCGCGAGGTGGACGACGGGGTACCTCGCGAGCTGCAGCCTCTAGACGGGGAGCCCCGCGAGGTAGACGACGGGGTATCTCGCGAGCTGCAGCCTCTAGACGGGGAGCCCCGCGAGGTGGACGACGGGGTACCTCGCGAGCTGCAGCCTCTAGACGGGGAGCCCCGCGAGGTGGACGACGGGGGTACCTCGCGAGCTGCAGCCTCTAGACGGGGAGCCCCGCGAGGTAGACGACGGGGTACCTCGCGAGCTGCAGCCTCTAGACGGGGAGCCCCGCGAGGTGGACGACGGGGGTACCTCGCGAGCTGCAGCCTCTAGACGGGGAGCCCCGCGAGGTAGACGACGGGGGGTACCTCGCGAGCTGCAGCCTCTAGACGGGGAGCCCCGCGAGGTGGACGACGGGGTACCTCGCGAGCTGCAGCCTCTAGACGGGGAGCCCCGCGAGGTGGACGACGGGGTACCTCGCGAGCTGCAGCCTCTAGACGGGGAGCCCCGCGAGGTGGACGACGGGGTACCTCGCGAGCTGCAGCCTCTAGACGGGGAGCCCCGCGAGGTGGACGACGGGGTACCTCGCGAGCTGCAGCCTCTAGACGGGGAGCCCCGCGAGGTGGACGACGGGGTACCTCGCGAGCTGCAGCCTCTAGACGGGGAGCCCCGCGAGGTGGACGACGGGGTACCTCGCGAGCTGCAGCCTCTAGACGGGGAGCCCCGCGAGGTAGACGACGGGGTATCTCGCGAGCTGCAGCCTCTAGACGGGGAGCCCCGCGAGGTGGACGACGGGGTACCTCGCGAGCTGCAGCCTCTAGACGGGGAGCCCCGCGAGGTGGACGACGGGGTACCTCGCGAGCTGCAGCCTCTAGACGGGGAGCCCCGCGAGGTGGACGACGGGGTACCTCGCGAGCTGCAGCCTCTAGACGGGGAGCCCCGCGAGGTAGACGACGGGGTATCTCGCGAGCTGCAGCCTCTAGACGGGGAGCCCCGCGAGGTGGACGACGGGGTACCTCGCGAGCTGCAGCCTCTAGACGGGGAGCCCCGCGAGGTGGACGACGGGGTACCTCGCGAGCTGCAGCCTCTAGACGGGGAGCCCCGCGAGGTGGACGACGGGGTACCTCGCGAGCTGCAGCCTCTAGACGGGGAGCCCCGCGAGGTGGACGACGGGGTACCTCGCGAGCTGCAGCCTCTAGACGGGGAGCCCCGCGAGGTGGACGACGGGGGGTACCTCGCGAGCTGCAGCCTCTAGACGGGGAGCCCCGCGAGGTGGACGACGGGGTACCTCGCGAGCTGCAGCCTCTAGACGGGGAGCCCCGCGAGGTGGACGACGGGGTACCTCGCGAGCTGCAGCCTCTAGACGGGGAGCCCCGCGAGGTGGACGACGGGGTACCTCGCGAGCTGCAGCCTCTAGACGGGGAGCCCCGCGAGGTGGACGACGGGGTACCTCGCGAGCTGCAGCCTCTAGACGGGGAGCCCCGCGAGGTGGACGACGGGGTACCTCGCGAGCTGCAGCCTCTAGACGGGGAGCCCCGCGAGGTGGACGACGGGGTACCTCGCGAGCTGCAGCCTCTAGACGGGGAGCCCCGCGAGGTGGACGACGGGGTACCTCGCGAGCTGCAGCCTCTAGACGGGGAGCCCCGCGAGGTGGACGACGGGGTACCTCGCGAGCTGCAGCCTCTAGACGGGGAGCCCCGCGAGGTAGACGACGGGGTATCTCGCGAGCTGCAGCCTCTAGACGGGGAGCCCCGCGAGGTGGACGACGGGGTACCTCGCGAGCTGCAGCCTCTAGACGGGGAGCCCCGCGAGGTAGACGACGGGGTATCTCGCGAGCTGCAGCCTCTAGACGGGGAGCCCCGCGAGGTAGACGACGGGGTATCTCGCGAGCTGCAGCCTCTAGACGGGGAGCCCCGCGAGGTAGACGACGGGGTATCTCGCGAGCTGCAGCCTCTAGACGGGGAGCCCCGCGAGGTAGACGACGGGGTATCTCGCGAGCTGCAGCCTCTAGACGAGGAGCCCCGCGAGGTAGACGACGGGGTATCTCGCGAGCTGCAGCCTCTAGACGGGGAGCCCCGCGAGGTAGACGACGGGGTATCTCGCGAGCTGCAGCCTCTAGACGAGGAGCCCCGCGAGGTAGACGACGGGGTATCTCGCGAGCTGCAGCCTCTAGACGGGGAGCCCCGCGAGGTGGACGACGGGTACCTCGCGAGCTGCAGCCTCTAGACGGGGAGCCCCGCGAGGTGGACGACGGGGTACCTCGCGAGCTGCAGCCTCTCAACGGTGTGCCCCGCGAGCAAAAAAATACCGGAGTAGTAGTGATCGGCGATCAAGATCAAGGAACCATTCTTCTCGTTTTATGCTAATGGTTCCTCGTCTCTCTCATCTAATGCGTGTATTTCCTAACACGGATCTCCTGTAAAAATGAGACCCACACCGTTTCTATAACACAGTGAGAGCGCGCATCGAAATTTTGGCAAAATGCCAAAACAATTACGGTATGACTGCACCGTGGTGTACTCTCTCACTTTTGCGTGCTCTCTCTCTCTCTTTTTCGCTCTACCTTTTTCTCTGTTACACCATGAGCGCTCTCGAAACGCTGTGAGACCCGTTTGCGACCGTTTCAAATTTTATCTCACCGATTTGGATGGCACTTGGTTCATTAATCATAATGGGGGAAAAGGGAAGGCCTAACCACCACTAAACTACTTTTGCAACTGTGAGGGGGGAATTCGGCAGTTCAATTATTGATTTTTAAGCCATCCGTTCCAAAGTGTTGAGTTGGCTAAAGGAGAGGTCGCAAAATTCGAGACCATACCGTTATTGATCGGAGCTGGGTCAGCTCCTTGATGCACTGTTGATCGAGAGAGAAAACATTGCCTCTCCAATTTTTTCTGGCACTTTGCCAAGTTTTAAGTTTTCAAGTTTTCAGGGGTTTTTTACAAAAAAAGTTTTCAGTACCACTCTGTCTGTGACGAAGTCTCCTTTGCCCTTCCCCGCCTTTAGCGGCGTTCCTGATTTTGGTCATGTGGAATTACGGTGGAAAAAAAATAGAAAAGTGTTTTAGCTATTTCGAAACTCTCCGCTCTGAGAGTGATCTCTCGCTTCTTTACGAGAGAGTGTGACCAGCGCGGAGATTTTCAAATTAGCTCGAGTATCACAACAAAAATGTACGTTCAGCATAAGTTTCACTGGACTGGTAAAATTGTGATTAGGTATTGGATATTTAGTTTTGACAACGTCTCTAGAAATAAATAAAAAAAAAAAACAGAAAAACAGTCTTTTGTCGGCAAGCCAATTTTCAAATCTCCACTCTCCCAGCGAGAGAGTGTGGCCAGAGCGGAGAGTAAAATTATTTAAAAGAAAGTACATTGTGATCTGGCTGCGAAGACGCATGCTTGCGTGAACCTTTGAAGGGAATTCAAATGTGCTGTTGAAAAGCGAAGAAAAGAACGGGAAAAGAGGCGAGAGAGCATACATGGGCGGGGTAAATGGACCTCGATTCTATAGGGGTATCCGCACGAAAAATGGTTAATTTTACAGGGGGCCTTCACTATTTATTCAAAAAGTTTACATAAACGTCATTTTTACAGGGGGCATTCCACAACTTTTCGAAAAGTCCTAATTTTACAGGGGGGGGGGGGGGGGGGGGCACCCCCATGCGCGCGCCCATGTATGCGAGAGAGTGTGTGAAACGAGGAGAGTCTTGGCTGATTTTCTTTTCTTTTCGCAAATATTAGTAAAGAATATGGATAGACAAGAGCAACTTTCACTTGTGTGAGATCTCTGTCAAAAAAGAGCCCTTATCGCGGAACGGTTGTCGAGAGGGAGAGGGAGAGGGAGAGGGAGAGGGAGAGGGAGAGGGAGAGGGAGAGGGAGAGGGAGAGGGAGAGGGAGAGGGAGAGGGAGAGGGAGAGGGAGAGGGAGAGGGAGAGGGAGAGGGGGTATGTTCATGGGAAAACGATCCACCTACTTTATAAGAGACGAGAGTGGATGTGGCCATTTCAAGTGTAGACCACTTCTTATATACAGCAATGGCTGTGTTCCTTGATCTTTGATCTTTGATCTTTTGATCTTTGAACCTTTCGCATTGTGATCTTTGATCTTCAAAGTTCTATAAAGATCAAAGATCAATTTACACATTCCGTATTGAATTGTTTCCAATTGAGAGGATGTACTTGGTATAAGAAGCCGGGAAAGTAGAGAGGGAGAGGGATAGAGAAGGAGAGGGAGAGGGAGAGGGAGAGGGAGAGGGAGAGGGAGGAGAGGGCATATCCGTAATGCCAACCACACCTCTTGTCCATTCATGCGAGTTGAGTTTCCTTCCACCTTTACCTCTCCCTCTCCTTTTTCTCTCCCTCTCATTTTTCTCTCCCTCTCCCTCTCCCCCCCTCTCTCTCTCTCTCTCTCTCTCTCTCTCTCTTTACCTCTCCCTCTCCTTTTTCTCTCCCTCTCCATCATCATCTCCCTCTCCCTCTTCCTCTTCCTCTACATATCCATCATCTTCACTCGTTTTCGCTCTATTCTTTTGTTTTCCATCCCTATTATTCCATATTCGCTATTAGTAATTTGCCTGCCTCTGCAATCCCTCCTTTGTGGGAATATCCGGTTTCCCCCCGGTCCCAGCACGCGATTCTGCAATCGGCATACGGTTGCGGCTGGTATACGGTAGTTGGAATACGGTAGTGGCTGGTATACGGTAGTTGGAATACGGTAGCGGCTGGTATACGGTAGTAGGAATACGGTACCGGCTGGTATACGGTAGTTGGAATACGGTAGCGGCTGGTATACGGTAATTGGAATACGGTAGCGGCTGGTATACGGTAATTGGAATACGGTAGCGGCTGGTATACGGTAGTTGTATCGCTGTAGGAGCCACAATCAATCGATGCGATTGATGGCCCCTTTTATGGAAGGCATTGTTAAGGATCGAAGATGCTCTCCGAGCTGTTTCGGTGTCTCTCCCTCTCCCTTTAATCTCTCCCTCTCTCTCCCTCTCCCTCTCTCTCTCTCCTCTCTCTCTCCCTCTCTCTCTCTCTCTCTCTCTCCCTCTCTCTCTCCCTCTCCCTCTCTCTCTCTCCTCTCTCTCTCCCTCCCCCTCTCTCTCTCCCTCTCCCCCCTCTCTCTCTCCCTCTCCCTTTTATTCTCCCCTCCATGTTTGCTCGCCTCCCTCTCAAATCGTTCTATATGTTGTGATCGCCCCCCTCGGTCCTTATTTTGCTCCGACTTACTGCGGTTAGTGGCCTAATTACTCTTGTCTACACGAATCAACCAACTTTTATTGGTATGAGCGATCGGAATGAGTTGATAAGAATGGAACTAAATATGTAGGTTTATTGGATGGTTAGTCTTCCTTGGGGGGAAATCGATGAGGTTACTGTAGTCAGGGTTACTGTTCGCGAGAAAGTTATTGTAAGATTTTGTAGACGGAGATGAGAGAGATGAGCAATCTGTATTGATAAAGTACAATTGCAGTACAACATTGATTAGTCTACTGTATCACCCTCTCCCTCTGCCTCTCTCCCTCTCCTCCCTCTCCTCCCTCTCCCTCTCTCTCCCTCTCTACCTCTCCCTCCCGCATTTCGGTGCGTCTCCAGCGCACAATTGTTTCAACGTGGCATCAGCTACGATTATTGCTCGCTCGCTCTCTCCATTTCGCACACTCTCACTCTGTCTCTGCCACTCTCCTCGTTTCCCCTGCTCTCTCGTCTCTTCTCTGACTGTCTCACCGTCTCTTCATTCCTCTTCCCTCTCTCTATCACTCTGATCTGATCAAACACATACGATTCTGACGTGGAAGGCAAGAATTTTGGAATAGATCATTTTGTTTTTGCCACCTACGCATTTATCGATTGGCTGATCGATTTATTGATTGATTTATCGATTGATTGATCGATCGATTGTATGATAGTGTTGTTCTTAGTTATGAAAAGTTGGGTTATCAAGTTTATCCACGCGTTTTGGGTATACAACCCATCATCAGTGATAAAATTACCTCAAACATGGTTTAATTACCCATTGCATAAACTAGATGACCCAACTCTTCACAAACTATGGCATAACTATGCACAACACCGACGTGCTGTCCACAGTATGAAGATAACTCACAATCAGCATACCCTCTTTCATCGATTGATTTATCGATTTATTGATTGATTTAGCGTTTTTGGCTCCAAAAATCGATAATTGGCATAGATGTCTCACAATGTAATTATCCAAATGTAATTATCGTTTTCACTTCCTAGTTAATCGGACTGAGTGCTCTCTCTCTCTCTGTGCGTAGGCGACACTTCAGTGGAAGAGTGGTGCCATTTAGCTCAATGACTGCGCGGGCTTGGACACCATGGTGTATACTGTAGTTATTAGTATGTTGTAGTTACCGTAGCTCAATGACTGCCCGGGCTTGGACACCACGGTGTATACTGTAGTTATTAGAATGTTGTAGAGACCGTGGCACAATGACTGCGCGGGCTTGGACACCAAGGTGTATACTGTAGCTATTAGATCACGCTATCTGAGAAAATCCACATAGGTGCGGTATCGATGAAAAATGAATTTTTCTGTTTTATGTATGATAATTACAGGCTCCATGAGTGAAGTACACTGGTACTTGGAAATTGCTTCCAATTGAAAATTCGCTTCAGGGGGTGACCACACAACGATTTGGCGCCTTTTCCTAAAAGGATTATTTCGGATCCAATCGATTCGGGAGTGGGCGCAATCGACTCCTTAGCTAATTCTAAGAAACTATTGTCTAGGTGAGTTTTTTGATCAACGGACAACGAAGGCTGGAATCGGGAATTTTCGAAAAAAAAATTCACATTTAATTAATTTTCACTATTTCACTATAACAAGCCTACAACTTTTTATTTGCTCAATCGCTTCTAAATATCATAACACATCTTCAGTTTGAAAATCATAATTTTTTTTAAATATGAATAATGCGAACAAATCGTTTTTATAACGAAAATCGTAATTATGGTGTGCACCTACAGTAATCCCTAATCGCTCAATTTGGAAATTTGATAGTTTTAAACATATTTCACCGCTGTTCTTGACATGACTGAGGTATACCACTACTTCGGAGCGCACCTGCACGGTAAAGTGCTGGCCAATATTCTATGATATTTTGGTTTTTCAGCAATAACTTTCTTCGCAGTCAACCGTTTCTCTTTATTTTTTAGTATGTTTGTATAGATGGTAAAATGGAATAATGATCCAATTTTTATCGATATTGGATCACAAACAACGAAATAGTGATCAATTTACGAAAAATGACAATTTTCATCAACATCAGCACCTGGGCACGGGTGCACTCCGAAGACGAGGAGTAGTCGTATACCTTAGTCACGTCAAGAACAGCGGTAAAATATGTTTAAAACTATCAAATTTCCAAATTGACCGATTAGGGATTACTGTAGGTGCACACCATAATTACGATTTTCGTTATAAAAACGATTTGTTCGCATTATTCATATTTTTAAAAAATTATAATTTTCAAACTGAAGATGTGTTATGATATTTAGAAGCGATTGAGCAAATAAAAAGTTGTAGGCTTGTTATAGTGAAATAGTGAAAATTAATTAAATGTGATTTTTTTTCGAAAATTCCCGATTCCAGCCTTCGTTGTCCGTTGATCAAAAAACTCACCTAGACAATAGTTTCTTAGAATTAGCTAAGGATTCGATTGAGCCCACTCCAGCATCGATTGGATTCCAAATAAACTTTTTAGGAAAAGGCGCCAAATCGTTGTGTGGTCACCCCCTAAAGCGAATTTTCAATTGGAAGCAATTTCCAAGTACCAGTGTACTTCACTCATGGAGCCTGTAATTATCATACATAAAACAGAAAAATTCATTTTTCATCGATACCAAAAATATTCCAGTTATTGAATTCTCTCAGATAGTGCTTTTTAGTATGTTGTAGTTACCGTAGCATTATAACTGCGCGGGCTTGGACACCATGGTGTCTACTGTAGTTATTGGTATGTTGTAGATACCGTAGCTCAATGACTGCGCGGGCTTGGACACCACGGTGTATACTGTAGTTATTAGTATGTTGTAGTTACCGTAGCATTATAACTGCGCGGGCTTGGACACCATGGTGTCTACTGTAGTTATTGGTATGTTGTAGATACCGTAGCTCAATGACTGCGCGGGCTTGGACACCACGGTGTATACTGTAGTTATTAGTATGTTGTAGTTACCGTAGCACAATGAGAAGGGGCTTGGACACCATGGTGTCTACTGTAGTTATTAGTATGTTGTAGTTACCGTAGCACAATGGGGTGTACTGTGGGTAGTACCTAATGTGGAGTATATGTACTGTAGTTACCGTAGCTCACTCGCTACCCGGGTTTGGAAACCATGGTGTACTGTAGCTAGTACGTAATATCTAGTGTACTATAGTTACCGTATGCCGCAATATCTCCGTAAGTGAAATATCAGCTAAGCAACCCCTGTTTTTCCGAATGTTGGAAGGTACTGTGATACTGCAATTTGCATTTTTAGGCATGTATACTGTAGTCAGATGATCGCCAACTGACTTTAATTCGCAAAGATAGTGTTATCACTGAGTCAGTCGGGTGGGGCTACATGGATTATTATGGTCCACGTGTGCTACGGGGAAAGGTGGACTTACTGTGTTTAGTGGAAAGCATAAGCCTATGTGGAAAAAGGGACAGCGAAGAACAATGAATGGACTTTGGGTTAGGAGGAGCGGGGAAGCTATTCATCCAAAGTATCACAAAGATACACTATAGGTTACATTCTCTACTTCTCCCTCTAGGATCTCTACCTCTCCCTCCCCTTTAGTATCTCTAACCCTCCCTCTAGGGTCTCTCCCTCTCCCTTTAGTATCTCTCCCTCTCCCCCTTGGATCTCTCCCTCTCCTTTTAGGATCTCTCCCTCCACATCTTAAGTTTTGTGTGTGTCGTTGTCTATGATACGAACACGAGATTAGGTGAAGAAGGAGAGAGGAAGAGGGAGAGGGAGAGGGAGAGGGAGAGAGAGAGAGGGAGGGAGAGAGAGATGCAGAGGAGGAGATTTCAAATCTCCGTATGCATGGCTTAATCGCTTCAGCATATTATTTTTATGGCTTAATAAAAGGGTTTTGGATTGTTTTATGAGGTATTTAAAAATCAATAATCGTAGGTGTACGGTGTGTTTTGATTGTTTATCAATCGATCGATGATGACTGTTCTTCTTATCTTCTCTTATCACTGTGTATAGCCTTTCTCTATTTCTCTCTCACTCTCTCATTTTCCCATGCTCGCTCACTCCCTCTCTAACCGTCTGTGCCCTCTCGATATTACGCAATCTCTCGTCCTTGATTTGCATAGATATTGTCTGAGTTGAATGTAGCGCCTCTTCCTTCTTCCCCTGACTTTTCTCCCCCTCCCTCTCCCTCTACCTCTCCCTCCCTAACGGAAGTGCAAATATGTGTATCGTGTTTCTCCCCGTGTCGATCTCTCTCCGTACATATCTATTCTCGCATGCAAACTACTCTCGATGGTCATTTTCATCGTTTAAGCTTTAAAAATAATATTTAAATTTCATTTAACAATTAATTAATTAAATAATATTCAATTTGAATGCAAATCCGTGCTAATTGTAAATGTGCCCCGATTGCTCGTTCATCGCTACTTTTTCTACCGCATTTCCCGGATGCTCGTGTCCGCTAATTAGTGCGCCTCTTGCAGCGTACCGCTTTGTGACACTCTCGCGTCTTCCGGAGCGGATAGCGGACAAGCGGACGCGTTAGGCGTACGCTCTCATAGGAAACGGTCACGCGGACGACCCTCCAGGCCGCGTATAACAGTCAGTTGCCAGCAAGTTTTCACAATGTTAAACGTCGCCTTTCCGCACAATTTCTACCAATGTTTAAAAAAACCCCACGTTTCAAGGTGAAGTGATCAGTAGCGACTTTCATTGTAAGCTATATTAATAGAAATCACGCGATATTATCTGAACCGTTAGAGGAATCATAGGAGGCTGCCCGACACTGACGCTAAAAACTCTGAACTTGGATAATTTGTGCAGAGACGTAATTAAATGTGTCCACTTTTGAACTTGGAATATTTGAATCTGTCGTTTTAGCAATAATACTTCTCGTAATGAACATCAAATATTAGTACAAGTATAAGAAAATGACGTTGCAAATCGGAATTTGAGTACTAGTAAAATTAGAATACCCTCTAAGATTCAGTTCATTCATTTCACTTTGAACACTAGTTGATTGAACGGTGACAAACCAAATCAATTTTGGTGATATTCTGGACCGATAACGGGCGTTTGCCACGTGTAGTGTACGTTATCGTTATCTAATGCGCGTAAATATTATCATACCATTGGGTACATGAAATCAACTTGATTGATTGATTTATTTATTGATTGATTAATTGCTTTATTGATTTATTGATTGATTCTTCAGGTACATGATGCTTCCGGCTCGGCGGAGATCGCTGGCGCTGAAGCTGGTCCTGGTGGTGCCGGCGATCTGGCTCATCGCGCTCTTCTATTTCGCCTCCAACGGCGACGAACACGTGCCGCCTATCGTGGTAAGCGATCGTTTACGGTAGTTATTGATTGATTGACTGAACAAAGTATTGATTGATTGGGCAAAGTATTGATTGATTGAACAGTGTATTGATTGAGTGAGCAAAGTATTGATTGAGTGAACAAAGTATTGATTGATTGAACAAAGTATTGATTGATTGAATGGATTTTGTTGAGTGATGCCGTAGTCGGAACTGGCTCAGTCCCTTGATTCACTATTAATCGAGAGAGCATTGCCAGAGCGGAGAGTTTCAGATTAGCTCGGGGTGACGCCTTTAAGTAAACGTACATTTACGTAGATATACAAAGTGACGTCATACTACACTTTATGTACAAGTTTAGTTGCGTATAATAATAGTAACTTACTTAGTTACTTTGTAGATCCATCTTCAGCGGGCGGGGCCGCGTGGATCACCCTCCATATTTCTCTATTGCGAGCGCGTGTAGTCCAGTGTTCCGTGTCGATAATAGTAACAATAGTAGCAATAGTAATTATACAAATAAAATAATAATAATAATAATAACAATCACAATAATAATCCTTCCTATTTCAATGATTTCCATTCAGCACGGTGGCGGCGGCGACCGGATAGGAGAAGGCGACGAGGGAGTCAAGATCGAGAAGCGAAAGATCGAGACCATCCAGGGCTTCGGCGAACCACAAGTGCACAAGCGGCCCGACGAACCGGAGAAGGAACCGGAACCGGAGCCGGAAAAGGAGAAGGTACATATACTATAATCTATGATCGGTTATTGATTGATTTTTCGAAATTCTTATTTGGGAGAGTTGATTCATATGCCCCGGACATTGCTGTCCGTGGCATATGAATCATTTTCTTCAATCAGTCAATGAATAACAAACATATTTTCGTTGTGATTTACTTGTATTTGCGCAAAGACTATCGATAGACGCAATCAATCAATTCAGGGACCATTAAATTGACAGTCTAACCGACATTGATTTTATTCCACTAGTTTTTAGTTTATGCCCTTCTGTAATGGTTATGTTGCGCTATCATCTAACATGAAGGACCAAGTATTGATTGATTAGCCTTAAAAATCAGAAAATCGATAATCTACATATATACCGTATACCCTTCAAGGTACTTCCCAAGCCCGCTGCGATCGGCGGCTACGACGCCAACTCGCCCATCTACAAGCGCGGCGACGCCGCCCAGGAGGGCGAGGGCGGCAAGGCCGTCAAGATCGAGAAGGATGTAAGTATAGTTTGATCTTTGATCTTTGATCTTTGGTCTTCGTAGTTTGATCTTTGATCTTTGCTATTTTGTATCTTCTATTTGATCGTTGATCTGTGCTATTCGTTGTAGCGCATCTCTGTTTACAAAAAAAAACTTGGATCGTTGTAGTATAACTTTGATCTTTGTAGTCATACATTGCCATACCCTCGCAGTGCGAGGATTGACCGACTTTATAAGGCCCATTTTAGGCCACTTGATAAAAAAGGAAGCTAAAAATGATGATTTTTAAGCGAAAATAACGAATTTTATATACCGACCCACCCTATTTCGAGAATTGACCCACTATATAAAATAGACGGCGAGGGTACCGAAAATGTATGTTTGTAGTGCGTGCTCTGATCTTTGATCTTTGTAGTATGTGCTCTGATCTTTGATCTCTGTAGTTTGTGTTCTGATCTTTGATCTCTGTAGTATGTGCTCTGATCTTTGATCTCTGCAGAAGCTTTCGCCAGAAGAGAAGAAGAAGTACGATCTCGGCTTCACCAACAACGCCTTCAATCAGTACGCCTCGGACCTGATATCGGTCCATCGATCGCTCCCCGCCAACATCGACGAAGAGTGCGTTTATTGATTGATTTTTGCGGGTTTAATAGGGGTACTGTAGGTGATCTTTGATCTTTGGCTTTTCTATTGATTTCCCAGTTGCCAGATATACATCGGGAGTACAGGAAAGGGGTGCAAAATATAGGACTCTCTGAACAATAAATTGTGGCAAACTTGTTCTTTTTGCTAGTGTGTGACAACGACTTTCGATTGACCAATTTATCGGAGAAGTATGTTGTCAGACATCAAAAAGTATAACGATTGTTGTCAATGCAATAAATAAATAAATATGGTAACAATTAGTGACTATTTTGTAGGCAGACAACAAAAATAGTAAATTTTGCAGTCAACGAATCTAGTGACAACAAAACATGGAAATAATCTTGTCTGACAACAAAAAATGTGGAAAATGTTGACCAAAAAATGAATATGGTTTGGCAACAAAAGGCCAGAGTTTGTTGTCTGACAGCAAAAAGAGCTCATTTTGTGACCAACATGCATTCCCGAGAAAAGAGTCGTCCGACAACAAATTCTACTTGCTATTTCAATAAATATTGAGTGGATGCATAGATTATCCTATCCTACGACACCTTCCCTATGATCTACAACAAGAACGAGGAAATTAGTACAATACATGGACGAATACAATGATTATGATAATTAGTGATGAATCCAATCGAATATAATCGATAAATACGACAATAATTCGATGCTACCTCTTCTCCGATCGCCCGCGCCTTTGCATCGATACGTCTGAACGTCTTCTCGCATGTCTGAACGCTCAAAATTAATTAACGATGAAATATTCGAACTGAACTCCGAATTATGACGCAAAACACCAACATAACAGTACAGGAGGTAAGTAAGGCGATGTACATTGATTCCCAAGTGAAAACACAGCACAGATTTAAACAAAATAATCAAATAACAAGAATAAAACTAAATTCGAATTAATTCTACGCAGAGCCGGAACAGGAGCCATTGTTTAGGGAAGATATTATTTTCCCCCAAATAACGGCTCCTATTCCGGCTCTGAACGTAGAATAAATTCGAATTTAGTTTAATTCTTGTTATTTGATTATTTTTTTAAATCTGTGCTGTGTTTTCACTTGGGAATCAATGTACATCGCCTTACTTACCTCCTGTACTGTTATGTTGGTGTTTTGCGTCATAATTCGGAGTTCAGTTCGAATATTTCATCGTTAATTAATTTTGAGCGTTCAGACATGCGAGAAGACGTTCAGACGTATCGATGCAAAGGCGCGGGCGGTCGCAGAAGAGGTAGCATCGATTTATTGTCGTATTTATCGATTATATTCGATTGGATTCATCACTCATTGCCATAATCATTGTATTCGTCCATGTATTGTACTAATTTCCTCGTTCTTGTTGTAGTTCATAGAGAAGATGTCGTAGGATAAGAAAATCTATGTAATCATTAAATATTTATTGAAATATCAAGAAGAATTTGTTGTCGGACAGCAAATTCGAGTCTTTTTCTCGGGAATGCAAGTTGGTCACAAAATGAGCGCATTTTGCTGTCAGACAACAAACTCTGTCCATTTTGTTGCCATATTCTTTTTTGGTCGACATTTTCTACAATTTTTGTTGTCAGACAAGATTGTTTCCATGTTTTGTTGTCACTAGATTCATTTAGGCTGACTGACTGCAAAATTTACCTTTTTTATTGTCTGACTACAGATCAAGACTTTTCTGTAGTCATCTCACTGCTCTTCTACGTTTGACTAATTTCACCCTTTGTTTTGTTGTCTGTCTACAAAATTGTCACCAATTGTTACCACATTTATTTATGACAACAATCTTTATACTTTCTGATGTCTGACAACAAACTTCTCCGATAAAGTTGTCAATCTTTGTCACACACATGCAAAAAGTACAAGTTTGCCACAATTTATTGTTCAGAGAGTCCTATATAGTAGTTCATCAAGTGCTGCTGATCTTTGATCTTTAGCCCTGATCTTTGATCTCTTCAGATGCAAGAAGGAGGTGTACAATTCGGATCTGCCCGACACATCGGTCATCGTCTGCTTCCACAACGAAGCGTGGTCGGTCCTGCTGCGAACGGTGCACTCGGTCCTCGAACGGTACGGTAGCTGGGCACTTATTGATTGATTGACATATTATTGATTATTTTTTTGGCAAATGTATTAATTGATTAGCAAGTTATTGATTTATTGACAAATTATTGATTGGCAATTGCCAAAGTATTAATTGATGAACAAGTTATTGATTGACCACGAACAATCGATACCATCATTTTGCTTACAGTACTCCCGATTCACTGCTGCACGAGATCATCTTAGTGGACGACTTTTCCGATATGGAGCACACCAAGAGTGAGTGGGGGGGGGGGAGCGGAGCAGATTGGGGACATATAGGAAGAGTGGAGCAAAACGGGGACATATAGGAGGAGTGGAGCAAAACGGGGACATATGTGATGATTGGAGCAACACGGGAACGTATGTGATGATTGGAGCAAAACGGGGACATAAGGGGGAGCGGAGCAAAACGGGGACAGGTGTATCCATATATCATTGCAGAGCCGCTCGAGGATTACATGGCGCAGTACCCGAAGGTGCGCATTCTGCGGATGGCGAAGCGCGAAGGATTGATCAGGTTGGTCTGGTAGTAGATGGTGCGCCGAGTGCGCTGGCAGGAGGCGACGTTTCCCATTTCCTTTCAGAGCTCGTCTCCAGGGCGCCGCCGTTGCCAAGGGCGCCGTGCTCACCTATCTCGACTCGCACTGCGAATGCATGGAAGGTACGGTGTGGTGTGGTGTGATGTAGCCGACGTTTATCAATCCTATTTATTGGGTCAGTGATAATGATAGTTTTGTCTGACCCAAGAAATTATTGTCACTAGCCCATCAGTGATCTCTCGCAGGACTTGTGTGCTTAACATGACTCCTAGTTGGATGTTTTTTACCTTTTTTTAAAAAAGAAAAATTTTCTTGGGCGCTACGGCTAAGGCGTTGTGTAAGGAATTGTAGTGGGGTCGACGTTTCCCAATACCATATGATCTACACTATAATTTACAAGTTCAGGCTGGATCGAGCCACTTCTCGATCGGATCAAGCGAGACCCGACCACCGTAGTGTGTCCGGTGATCGATGTCATCGACGACAACACCTTCGAGTACCACTACTCCAAGGTATGTGGTAATTAAGTGACATAGGTCGAATAGCTGGGTTATTGGTTTTCAAAATCCGGTTAGGTTTTTCGATTTTTGGCAAATTTGGCTCAAAATTCGGTCAGGCTTGGTACTTTGTAACATACTTTTCGACCTATGTTAAGTGGTGATATAATAGAGTGTACAATTACAAGATACGCATGCACATTAATATTGTAATATGGGAATTTTGGTAATATAGCGAGTAGTGTGATTCATGGTGTTTCGGCCGCTACGCCTGTGCAGGCATTTTCGAGCACCCACATTGTGCGAACGGGTTATTTTTGTCGGTTTATTTTTTTAAAAAAAGGGTCACTTTATCACATATTTTGCCAAAATATGCGAAAAATATGCAATTTTACGGACCAGTTTATAATCTGGAGAATTTATCACAACTACAGCTCAGCTTAGAGTTCTGAAATCGTGTGAGTTGAGCAAAAAATGTATGGTGGTGTAGAGGAGGAGATGGTGCGCCGAGTGCGCCCAATGGTCTTTCCCCACATATCTCAGGCGTACTTCACCAACGTGGGCGGCTTCGATTGGTCGCTGCAGTTCAACTGGCACGCGATTCCCGAGAGGGATAGGAAGAACAGGAAGAGGGCGATAGACCCAGTCAGGTACGGTTGAAGATCAAAGATCAATATTTGGGTTACGGTAGTCGCAGTTGGGTGCACTGGCTCTATGATTAACGGATCATCAAGAGCTAATTTGAAACTCTGGTGCAATTCTCTCTCTCTCTCTCTCTCTCTCTCTCTCTCTCTCTCTCTCTCTCTCTCTCTCTCTCTCTCTCTCTCTCTCTCTCTCTCTCTCTCTCTCTCTCCTCTCTCTCTTGCTCAGTCTGCGAGAGAGTCTTGCCAGAGCGTAAAATTAGCTATTATAATAATGAAATAAATTGTAGATCACCGACCATGGCGGGTGGTTTGTTCTCGATCGATCGTGAGTACTTTGAGAAGCTGGGTACTTACGACCCTGGCTTCGATATCTGGGGCGGAGAGAATCTCGAACTGTCGTTCAAGGTGGGTAATAATAATAGTAATAATGATAATAATAATTATTATTTTTATTATTATTATTATTATTATTATAAAATATTTAAATTGGTTTATATGGTGCATTAATTAGTCACTGATATAGCGGTAGTGCTCTTGTGCGAGGGCTGTGGCGCGGATGCGACGGGTCCATCCCCGAGTGTCTTCGGGCTTCTTTCGTTTTATCGAGAACTCTTTGGTTTTGCTAAACTTAAAGTGTACTTGAATGACGTCAATTACTTGAAGTAGACTAAGTAAACTACAAGTAGAGGAACATTTGACGAAATGCAATACTGTATATCACACTGTTTTAACCAGACTTGCGTTTCACTTGTATAATAGTTTACTTAAATTTTTTAAGTACACTTTAGGTTTTGAAAAATCAGAGCCAGTCCATACATTGCCATACCCTCGCAGTGCGAGGATTTGGACCACTTGATAAAAAATGAGGCTAAAATGACGATCTTTAAGCAAAAATAACGAATTTTGTGAATCAACCCATCATATTTCGAGAATTAACCCACTATATAAAAATAAACGGCGAGGGTACCGAAAATGTATGAGCCAGTCCATAAACGAGCGTATTTGATCAAAAGAATATTATCCATTGAACTTGTTGATCTACTGATGGATCAATCAATCAATATATCCGTTAATTGATGCATTTATCTATTGTTATTCACCACCGTGTGTTTTCATGTAAAACGCATAAAATTATTATTATTATTATTATTATTATTATTATTATTATTATTATTATTTTTAGATCTGGATGTGCGGCGGAACGCTCGAGATAGTGCCCTGCTCGCACGTCGGCCACATCTTCCGCAAGCGATCGCCCTACAAGTGGAGGTATTGATTGTATTGATCGATTGCCGATTATTGATTATTTTATTAGATTACGGTATTTGGAAAGTCATCAATGTTTTGTATATACGTAGTAGTGGTAGTGGTATCGATAGAAAAGTTATACAAGGTCCTATTTTCGTGAATTAAAATTGTGAATGATTGTTGGCCATATGTGCTAGAGAAGAAACCAAAAATCAACAGGTCGATCGAATCCGTAGCCTCTTTTCTTGAAGTAAATGGCTAAAATGGAAGTAAAATATGCATAATAATAATGATAATTTGTAATAGTTGTTATTGATTGATTAATTTATTTAAATAATACTGATAATTTGTAATAGTTGTTATTGATTGATTAATTTATTTATCGATTTATTGATTGATTGATTCATCTCTGCAGGACCGGAGTGAACGTACTGAAGCGTAATTCGGTCCGTCTCGCCGAGGTGTGGTTGGATGAGTACAAGGAGTACTACTATGAGAGGATCAATAACCAGATTGTAAGATTATTTTAATCAATAATATGTTTAATAATAATAATAGTAATAATAATAATATTTATTTACATTTATAATATTTCTAATGATTTTCAATGAATTTTCCTAGTAATGCATTCTAAGTTGCATTTGCCTCACGTGCCTACGCCGTAACCTCCGACGTAACGTCTCCGTCGTTACGGCGGAGGAAAATGTAACGATGCATAACTGACATTTGATATAGGCAATCGATTTGTTATAACAATAATAGTAGCGTTAATATTAATAAGATGTTCTAAAGTTGTGTTGCGTGCTCTGCGTCATTAATTATCTATTGTTATTTGAGATGTAATAAATAGGAAGAAACACGAATGCTCCGGGTCGGGGGGAATGTACCTTTCTGTTGTCAGCGCGCATGCCTAGACTATATCGAGCATGGCGCTATTCCAATTGGTTAATCATAGAAATCATTAATGATGGTAATAATAATAATAATAATAATAATAATAGTAATAATGTATTCATGTCAAGCGATCATAGCTCGGTTATTAATGATAGTAATATAATAGTACTATGTTTTGCTGTTGTTTATAGTAAGTCAATTGTATACTGAATTATCCATTGCTATGTGGGCTCTAATAATATGGCAGTAACACGAATGCTCCGGGTCGGGGAGAATGCTTATTATTGCTGTCATTTCTATCCGTTCATTCGTAAAGTGTAGCGCGCATTGTGCAATTCCGTTTGGCTAATCATAAGAATACGTTTTCTTGAATGGAGAAGAATTCTCTCAGAAGGATATTACTTGTGAATATGAAGATGCTTTGATGCTTTGACCCGCTCTGCATACTATATGCTGAAAGGATAAAGTATTATTAACCATAGGAATCATTAAAATGCAATTTCATACCTCACTAATGAACCTTTTCAGTGGGCATTAGCATGTTTAGATTGTTTGTAACGATGCATAACTGACACTTGGTGCTCTTGATAGAGCCAATGGATTTGTTGTAATAATAACAATAATAGCGTTAATATGAAGAAGATTGGTTGTGTTGGTGCTCTTATAAAGTGCATAGCTGCATTAATTATCTATTGCCGCTTGCTTTCTAATAAATAGGCAGACCATACATGGGCGCCAACATGAGGGTGCCTCCTGTAAAATGAGCGCTTTTCGAAAATTTGCGGAATGCCCTTTGTAAAAAAATTACGTTTTGGTGAAAGGGGGGCATCCGAACGAAAAATGGTTAATTTTACAGGGGGGGCCTTCACTTTTTTTATCAAAAAATTCACCTAAACGTCATTTTTTACAGGGGACATTCCAGAAATTTTTCGAAAAACCCTAATTTTACAGGGGGGCACCCCCATGTAGGCGACCATGGATGATTTTTATGCGCGCATGCGTAGACTATAGCGAGCATTACGCAATTCCAGTCGGTTAATCATAACAATCATTAATGATGGTAATAATAATAATAATAATAATGAAAATTTATTCACATCAAGCGATCATGGCTAGGTTGTTAGTGACAGTAATAGTACTATCAATACGTTTTGTTGTTGTTAAATGGAGGCAACTGCTGGAGGCAACGTAAACTGAATTGTCCATTCCTATTTGAGCTCTAATAATTTGGCAGTAAGACGAATGCTATGGGTCGGGGGGGGGGGGGGGGGGGTGGTGAACCTAGTTTGTGCCATTATCATGTTTAGATTGTTTCCAGCTCTTATTATTATTATTATTACTATTACTACTATTATTATTATTATTATTATTATTATTATTATTATTATTATTATTATTATTATTTTTATTATTATTTGCTCGAAAACAGGGTTATGGCACCTAAAGTTTTAATGCAGAACGAAAAAACGAACGTATGAACTGCACTCTGATCTGATGAATTCCAACTGCAGGGCCAATTCGGCGATATCTCGGGACGAAAGGCGCTTCGTGAGCGACTGGGCTGCAAGTCGTTCAAGTGGTACGGTATACTCATATTGATTTATTGATTGATTTATTGATTCTCGATCATACAGTTGTTTTCGAAATATGGGTGGGTCGATGTAGAAAATTCGTTATTTTTCACCAAAAAACGTCATTTTTACCTTATTTTCGTTTCAAGCGAGTGAAAATGAGCCATATATAGTGAGTCAATCCTCTCGATACAGTAATCCTTCCAATTACCGTGTAGTCGCAAGGCGCGATCGTTGCAGGTACCTGGACAACATCTTCCCCGAATTGTTTGTACCCGGCGAGAGCATAGCCAAGGGAGAGGTATGTTGTTTTTTTAAATTTCACCAAAAAATCAATAAATCAATACTTTTGAATATAGGCATGCCTCTTCCTCCTCCTCGAATAGCTTACCCCGCGCGCTTATCATGTCTGTCTCTCGTCCTTTTATCAATTCCTAGCTCTGTCTATACGTCTGTCTCTCTGCCTCTATCGGTCTATCAATCGATTATTGATTGATTGAATGATCTACCTCCTCTCCTCCACATTATCGATCCTGACACTCAAACACACTCTCGTGCTCACGAAATCGGAATGAATGAACCCCACGAATACACATTACACTATCACTCTTTTTCTGTCTTTTGTTGATCTTTGATCTTTGATCTTTGATCTCCATCTTCTCCTGTCTCTCTCTCTCTCTCTCTCTCACATTTCCCTTCCTTCCCTCACTCTCTCTCTCTCCAATCTCCTCTGTTGTGCGTCTTGTTGTTTATATTTTGTGAATGACCATCATTAAGCACTTTCAAAAGTTTTATTTAAATGAACGAAAAAATCGATAATCAGCTAGTTTTAATTTACATTCAATATACCAATGATTAAGTTGAGATGTGTCTTAAGTTTGAGTAAACGACAACGCCAGCCAACCGGCCAATCAGTTGCGCCAATCGATCGATAAATTGTACACGGTTAGGCAGTAGTTTGGATGTGAAGCCCCGCCCAATTTTTGCCATATTGCGCATACTGTATCGTACCGTACTACTAATCGTGAACTGACTTTTTATCTAACTCTTTCGATCGATCGCAATGTATAATAGCACCCGTCTGACGCACCCTTTCGAATACTTATATTCACTCTTATCGATTGGTAGATCGATAAGATCTTACAGTAATCACAAAGAGTACAGTAACCACACAGAGTACCGTATGCCAGAGTACTATTACATTGCACGAATACACAAACACACACAGTACTTTTGTTGTGAGAATGGTTGTGTTCTATCTTCTCTCCTATACCTCTATCTCTCTCACTCCTTTAAGGGCAACACTCCGAGCTTAATTGAAACGAGCTCCGCTCTGACAACACTCTCTCACAGACAAAGAAAGTGAGAGAGCATTGCCAGAGCGGAGCAACTTTCAGACTAACTCGGGGTGCGCCTTTAAACTCTGTTCTTCTCTTTCTCTATTCTTCTGTTCTTTACTGTTTATTTTCCTTTTTGTGCCTTCTTTTGCCTTTTTTGTATCTTTTAACTATCATTAATTAATTAAATTCATTAATTTACTATCTCTATTCTCCCTATATATTTTGTTTCTCTCAATTTTCCATTTCCATTTCCATTTTCATCTTTCTCTTTATCCCTCCTTCCCCCAGATTTGCACAGCAGGCACTCACCCCCACTTTGTCTGTCGACTGTCGATTGCTTGTTCACCCACGCCTACCGTAACCCGGTCACCGTTCGGAAATCCAGTCAGGACCCAATCGATCGATTTATTGATTTATCGGTTTATCGATCGTTTGCGTCACTCACCGGACGGTTCTCATTGCACTCCCTCCTAATCTGTTCTATGTCTTATTCGGTTCTTCTTAACTTTCCTAACACTATATGTGTCTTTGCCTGTCTCCGTTTTTTTCCTTGGCGCATTTCGGGTGTCGGTGGTCCTCTGTACGTGTCCTCTGTGCATCTATCTATATGTGAACTCTAATATCCGCAAAACACAAACCAAAGAAGGGTCGATTAAACGACACCAACTCTGCGCAAGCATCTTCATAAATGCCACCGATCTGTGAAAAATAAAAAAAATTTTGAATCCTGAAATTCGATCCTTTGAATTCTGAAATTCGTTTTTGTATCCTGAAATTCGTTTTTGAATCCTAAAATTCGATCGGCGTAAAATTGATGAATATGATTGCGTATGACTAACATTATTTGTATATTTGTCACTCATTTAACTATCCGTTCTAACAAAATCCTCGAACGTGCCACCCACCATCTCTGGCAGGTTCGGTGTGCGGGCGCGCCCGTAGACACGGCGAGCGCGCACGAGCAATGCCTTGACGCGGCTGTGGCGCGGCGCCAAAAGAGCAAGCCGCTCGGACTGTACCCCTGCCACGGGCAGGGCGGCAATCAGGTGATGTTTGACTCATTGGCTATCAAAGTTGTGGGCGGGACTTGGCACGGTGCCAACGCGGTGTGGTACACAAATATCGATCGATTGGGGGAATGAAATTTGGGCGGTTTGTGCACTGTTACATTTGCCTTACGTGCATACGCCGTAACCCCCTCCGCCGGTGCGACGGAGGGGGTTACGGCGTAGGCACATAAGGCGAATGTAACGATGCATTACTGGTTGGCTGGCTGGTTGTTTGGTGTATTGCGTGGCGGAGGTAGCTCTTCTTCTTCGTCTTCTTCTTCTCCTCTCTTTCTCCGCTCGGGGGTTTGCAGATCCGGAACGGCGCGACGGCCAACTGCGTGGACTCGGCGGTGGGAGAGGACGCCGACAACAAGCCCGTATCGCCGTACCCCTGCCACGATCAGGGCGGCAATCAGGTCCCGAGACGAAAACCCTTTTTGCGGGGGAGGGTTACGGTAGTCGATTGATCGATTGAGGGGAGCATCGGAGAGAGACACCAGCACCCCGTGCTTGAGTAGTTATTTATTTTGGTTAAAATTAATACGGATTTGGGAGATGGAGTGGTGGGGGTGGTGGAAGTGATGAGTTTTGATGAGTTTTGTATGTTAAAAAATACTCCGAGCCAATTTGAAGCTCTCGACTCTGGCCAGACTCTTGCGATACTCTCACAAGGAAAGCGAGAGAGAGTGACGAGAGCGGAGAGTTTCAAGTTTGCTCGCGGTGTGCCACTATTCTGTTATATATTTATGATATTTGTACGTGTATGTCCACTATATCCGTGTGATTCTACTTCCGTCACTGTGCTTTATGCTTTCTGCACCATTTTTTTCCAATTCCGGTGATCGATTTATCGATCTACATCTTGGCTCTTACCGTATCCGCTTTATTGATCCATTTCTTGCTCAAACAAAACCCTTTGATCTGCTCACTTTACCTTTGAGACAGTTGTGTCTTTCCTTGGCTGATGCGCTTTCACACATATCTTAACTTCGTCACTACGGTATTACCGTATCCCTACGCGGTACTACCGTACCCATAGCCTACAGTAGGACACACGATAACCTCAGTCTCCGCACACCCCAGGTGCGCAATGCTGGCGGCGGCTCGAAGCAGTGCCTGGATTGGGAGGCGCGCGGAGGCAAACCCCTCGGACTCTACCGGTGCCACACGCAGGGAGGCAATCAGGTAAGATTACGGTAGTGGTGCGCCAACTGCGGCTGCGGATGGCGACGTTTCCCAATCGAGTGTGTGGGTAAGAGTACGGTAACGGTGGTGCGTCGAGTGCGGCTGCGGATGGCGACGTTTCCCAATCGAGTGTGTGGCTGTCGATTTTTCATGCTTCCTAACTCCGTTGTGTGATTTAGACGATTACTGTAGATTACGGTAGTGAGGGGTGCTGGTGTCGGTGTGGCTACGGTAAGTCGGGATGGGTTTATAGGGTCAGGCATTCGAGAGCGGACATGGCTCAGTTATACGGTATGATGTGTGAAAAAGAAAAGAATATTGATTGAATTCGTCATGTCCGCTCTCGCAATCCTGTATACTACGGTGGTTTGAGGCTGGGTGGGGGGGGGGGTTACGGTAAGTGTGGGCGGTCCCAGAAGGATTGCCGTAACCGATTATCTGTTACAGTACTGGATGATGTCCAAGGACGGCGAGATTCGCAGGGATGAGTCGTGTATCGATTACGCTGGACAAGATGTGCGTTTATTGATTGATTTGACCAGTTTATGACCCTACTACTCTGGTTTTGCGGGGTAATATTATAGTAAGTAGCGCGCAAGAAGTAACTTACTTTTTACTTACTTTTTCGTTTCTGTTTTGCTATTTCATGAGAATATAGTGAAAAAGTAAGTACGGTTTGCGCGATAATTACTATAATATTTCCCTGCAAAAGCGGAGTATGATTTGGTTAATTATCGATTGATTTTGTAGGTGATGATCTTTGGCTGCCACGGCATGAAGGGCAATCAGGAGTGGAAGTATGATCATAAGGTACGGTATCGATCGATTGATTGATCATGGTGTACTGTAGAATGGTAGTTTCATTGATAGGGGGTACTGTGGCCGATTTATTGATTGATTTATCTCTGCTCTCTGTGATTCCAGCATGGTCGCCTCCTCCACGTCGTCACGAACAAGTGCCTCGAGATGAGCAAGGACGGTGCCAAGTTGCTCATGCATGTACGGTTTATTGATTTCTTCTCCCTGAAATTCAATTTATTGATTTTCTGAGCTTTAAATTATTGATTTTCTGAGCTTTTTGTTATTGACTTTCTGAAATTCGATTTAGTGGTTTCTTGGACCATAATATTGATTTTTCCTATAGTTTTTTTTCCGCGAAAATCAATCAATAACCTTTGGCAGACGTGCGATTCGGACAACAAATACCAGCAGTGGCACTTCAAGGAGTACAACGAGGAGAAGGCGCGGCAGTATCATCTTGATCAGTGATCGATCGATAATCGATCGATAAGCTCCGCCCACTTTTGAGATCAAAGATCAACATTTATTGATTGATTGGTCCGCCCACCCACTATTCTCCCTCGCCCCGCCCACAATTCGCGTTTTCTCTCTTCTCTATGTGATTTATACAAGCTGCACACGGGTTCGCCCATTTAAAGTACCACAACTCGTGACTACCGTATACCCCCGAGTACCGTAATCCTCCTACTGTAGGTCAAGGACTACGGTAGTCGTCATATCGTGACTCGTTATACCGATCAATAATTTTGTGTTAAAGAGCAAATCTGTGATTTAATTATACAGGGTATTTAATATCATATATATTCGTTTTATCAAAATTTGTTTTTTTTTCCCCATTGTAAAGCCAACTCGTTTGCGCGTTTTCGCGTTTGTGTGATTTCCCACCCCTAGTGATATATTGTAGACTATTATTTACTCGTTGTGTGCGTGTGTGCGTGCGTTTATACATTTCTGCCCTTTATCACCCCTACCCACCCCTTCCGTATTCCCAGCTCTCACTCTGAGTCACACCACAATACGCAGAGTCGACGGGTTTTCGCTTTCGTGATGCACCGCTGCTTTTATAAATTATTCATTTACATACTGTATACTGTATTTATCGATCCATTTTTTTCAATCGTTGTTCAATTCTATCGATATTTCCGGACATTACTCGTAGAATACGGTATGCTTGTTGTATCGATTGATTGAATGGTTTATCGATTGCACACGCCCCGCCCCCTTTTGGTTCGTCCCGCTCCTCTCCTTGATCGTCTAGTCAGTCAATGTATATCGTGTTGTTCCCTTACAATTTCTTTATTCCCTTCAATGAATCAGATATATATGTAAAGATTATCGATTTTTCGAAATATTATTTATCAATATATTTGAGCGGAGAGTTTTGCGCACGATTTCGGAATTGATCTACAGTTTTAATACTTTATATATTTTAAATGTGTCGAAATCGAGCGCGAAACTCTCCGCTCAACCTAAAATTATGCAAATTTATGAATATAAATATGTACTATGGTTTTTCTTTCATTTATCGATTTTCCGTCCTCCGGTTACCCCCTCCGCCCATTTGTTTACTTCCCCCGTTTTGAACTACTCATTCCGCAAATCAATCAATAATTCCCGATTCACGTAGCCCACATGCACATACGTACACTTTGTTCATCATCATCATCCATTTGCTTTCTGTGATTTACTAAAAGTCGTCGCTCCGAGGTTCACGCGCTACACCACACCACCACACCACGCTTCAGCCTTTCTGCCCTCTCGCATTTCACTTTTCCGCCCCGCACCACCGTTGTTATTTGTTTCTGAATCGTCGTCGTCCTACAGTAATTGTGATACACCATATATATATATATCGCTACCGTAATCCCCAACCCATTCGCCTTTAAAGTGTTGTTTTTATAACATCTCGAAACGAGGTTGCTTTCCCCTTTTTTCTTAAATGCCCCCCAACCCTGTAAGATTGATTGTCTCTCGTTTTCATATAGTGAGTGCGTTGATGTAGAGAGGATAAAATAGTTTCGTAAGGATTACTGTATCTGATTACCGTATACCAATGGTTGGCTGCCTGATGAGATATCGATCCTCCGGAATGGATAAAGTTCAAAGATCAAACTTGAAGGAATCTGTATACAAAGTTCAGTGCGATGATGATTTGGCATTAGTGTAAACAAACTATCTTGTCTTCAGTTGTTTATAGTTTACTGTGGGGATTTATCGATCGATTATTGATTTATTGATTAATTATTGGAAACTAGAGGGTCCATCGGAGGGATGTTTGTGGTGTCTTTTCGCTGACACGAAGAAGAAGAGGGCTCATAAAGATAGCGGCAGTGGGCAGAGTGTGTGTGTGTGTTTGCTTACTTATGTCGATTCTACATTGTTTTGCATGCTTTGAGAGAGAGATATAGTGAACTTTGATCCTTGATCTTTGATCTTTATCAGATCAATCGTCTTGCTCGTGGATTTCCCTATTATAAAATATTTTTTTTGCGATATTTAATCGATTTTATGATTTTTATTAATATTGGTGAATAATCGGTTTAGTTGATTTTTGATCGCTTCTATATTGCAGCTAGGTGATTGCCAAAGAAAAATTGTATTATATTTTGAAAAAAAAACAATCGCGATTGTAATTGTAGTTTTGGAGCTTTGGAAAGTGTTTTTGTTGTGTTTTTCACCCGTCCGATCCATGTTTCATTCTTCGTTCATAGTTCTCTGATCTTTGGGCACTCTCTCCCTCTTTCTCTCTCTCTCTCTCTCTCTCTCTCTCTCTCCTTCTCTCCCTCTCTCCATCCCTCCCTCTCTCCCTCTCTCCCTCTCCCCTCTCTCGATCGTCGATTCAAATATAATCGACCACTCTCAACCAATCGCTCTCTAGTAGTGTGTGATGTGTAGTAGGCAGGCATATATTATACATAACAATGGCTAGCAGATATCTGTATATCATCTAGCTACTACTTAGTTATCTATCTATTATACCTAGCTACCTATCTATCCAATACTAGTTATTAATCCTGGTTATCAAATGTGATAGACACATATGCAAAAAAATGCATTTTTTTTGCATATGCATCGGCATAATTGGCTCGGCAATATATTGACGGTTTTCTTGAAAATTTCATTTTTTTAAAGGATACGGTAGATCGACGCATTTTTGTCTCAAATGTGGTTCACAAGGCATCTCTGTATCTATTTATCATTTATCGATTTCATCTTCTTCAAAATGCTTGTTTACCTAATGTATGCGAAAAAATAATAAAAGGAATTAAATAAAAATTCGTTGAGAATAATGTTTTTGGAGAAAATGTGAAAAAAGTCAACAATACATTGCGTGATTGAAAATGTTTTTGCAATTAAAGTCATCATCTAAAATGTGGCTCCAGCTCTGAAATCATCCAAACTCATCTAAATTCCGTGCGGGAGTAGGATGGTTCAAGTCGTTTCATTGACTAAAGTTACTCTCCCTTTACAGGCACACCCTGAGATAATTTGACTCTCCGCTCTTGCAGAACTCTCTCGTTTACAAAGAAAGCGAGAGAGCATTGTCAGAGCGGTGCAACTTTGTCTTTAAAGCCGAATATACACCACACCCTGGATCCGCGTTTCTTTTTTCGGCTTTCTTTTCCCCCACGTTTCTTTTTTCCGGCTCCCGGTCCGGCTCTGAACAGTGCTCTGCATCCATTATAGATCTCTCACCCTCCATCTATCTATATATCTTATTCTCGTTTTATATCTATCTACCTATAGCCCTCTGTCTCGCACTCTACCTCTTCCTCTCCCTCTCCCTCTTCCTCTCTCTCTTCCTCTCTCTCTCTCTTCCTCTCCCTCTCCCTCTCCCTCTCTCTCTTCCTCTCCCTCTTCATCTCAGTAACCAAGGTGAGATTGTCCCTTTCCGAATAATGCTCAAGCACATTATCTTTTTGTTGTGATTTCCAGTCTGTCCCTCTCCCTCCCTCTCTTTCTCTGTCTCTCTCTCTTCCTCTCTCTCTCTCTCTCTATCTCTCCCTCTAACTCCCTCTCCCTCTCCCTCACTCTCTGCGTCTCTGGCCTCCAAAAATATTGTATCTCCTCATCACCCTCGCCACAGCTGACTGGTGAGGGCCAGTAGTATTACCACCAGGCACACTACTCTGGCCGTCTGGCCGCTCTCGCCTCCTCGTCCCTCCTCCCTCACTCTTATCGTTCTTCGTTCTCCTCCCTCTTGCTTGTCTCACTCTGCGTCTCTGACCGACCACCTTTTCTTTAGTCTTGTGCGCTCGCGCTCTGTATCTGTCGATTGATTCTTGTTGCTTGTAGTTTGATCTTTGATCTCTGTTATTGATTATTATGGTGAAAATCGATAATCGGCCTAGATTGGCTCTAGGTCTGTTTGTGGGACAAAAGGGCACTTTGTGAGTGTGTGGTGAACGTTTTGCACGGGAAGGAGAGGATCACCGGGAGAGGGAGAGGGAGAGTTTATGCTAGAGGGAGAGAGAAAGAGAGAGAGGGAGAGGGAGAGGGAGAGATGTGAGCTAGAGGGATAGGGATGGATCCGTACATTTTCGGAGAACTCACCGGATTTTTTTATAAATAGTGGATCGATCTAGAAAAGTCGTTGTTTTTCGCTTAAATTGTCACCTTTCGCATAAAAAAGAGCTTTATACAGTGGGTCGATCCTTACTCTGTGAGGGTGTGAAAATGTATGGATGAATCCGAAGCATAGGTGGGCACGCTGGGGGAAAGGCTTTGCGCAAACCGGGAAATTGTAAGGCTAGGCTATGTGCATGGCCATTTTTTAGTAGACTTGACTGGAAATTTTCCGATTTTTGCGAGGCAAAGCTATGCGCAAGGTCTCGCAAGGGAACGCAAGGCTGTGCGCAAAAATAATTCGTTTTCACGCGCCCACCTATGATCCGAAGAGAGAGGTAGAATATTATACATCTATAAAGTGTTCTTCCACTCCCCTCCCTCTTTTATCGTATCTCGTATTAGCTCTCCGATGTCTACTATCTATCTATCGCCCCCCCCCCCCCCCCTGTGTCCTTTCGATTTTCGGCGCCGACGGTTTTTTGTGCAATCATATTGCGCAAGGAGGAGAGGGAGAAGGAGAGGGAAAGGAAGAAGAAGAGGGAGGGAGAGGAAGAAGAAGAGGGAGGGAGAGGGAGGGAGAAGAAGAGAGAAAGGGTGTGGAAGAGGGAGGGAGAGGGAGGGAGAAGAAGAGAGAAAGGGTGTGGAAGAGGGAGAGAGAGGACAAGGAACTATAAAGGACAAACCCCTCCGAATGATAATAATATTAACAGTATTAATATTATTATTAATTGCAGTAATTAGTTAAACTAAGTTAATGAATGATGGATGCATGCTCTGTTCCTGGTATAGAGCTGTCTCTCCCTCTCCATCTGTCTTCCTGTCTCCCTCTCTCTCCCTCTCTCTCTCTCTCTCTCTCTCTCCTTCTCCCACTCCCTCTCCCTCTGCTTGTCTGCACTCTCTCCCTCTTCCTCAGTATTTCTGTCTCCCTCTCCCTCTTTCTCTCCCTATCTCGTACTCCCTATAACTTCCTCTGCACGTCTCTCTCTCCTTCTCTCCCTCTATCTGCCCCTCTCTCTCATCCTTGACACCCTTCCTGTTCTACTTCTGCTTTCTTTATGCCCTCCCAGAGGTTGTACATTGCAGCTTTTCCGTCTCCATCTCCCTTTTCGTCCCTCTCCATCTCCTCCTCCCTCTCCCTTTGGAACCTCTCCTTCTCTTTCCCTCTCCCTCTCTCCCCCTCCACCCTCTCCCTTCTTCTGCTTCTTCGATTCTCCATTCTATTCTATCGAATCTTCCTCTCCTTCTCTCTCCCTCACTCCGGGGTAGTAGTGCAAACTAGAGAAAACGAAGGAGTATATTGAGTATTCTCTTTCTCTCTCTCTCTCTCTCTCTCTCTCTCTCTCTCTCTCTCTCTCTCTCTCTCTCTCTCTCTCTCTCTCTCTCTCTCTCTCTCTCTCTCTTTCTCTTTCTCTCTCTCATCTTTCTCCCTCTCTCTCTCATCTTTCTCTCTCTCATTTTTCTCCCTCTCTCTCCTCCTCCGTCTTTCTTTCTCTCTCTCTTTCTCCCCCTCCCCTCTCTCCTCCTCCCCTCGCTATCATTCTCCCTCTCCCCTGCATGTTCCAATAACTGTCTCTCGCACCTACTAATGTAATATTATTGTACAAATGGTTGATGATTCTTTGTCAGTCTGTCTCTTCCTCTTTCGCTCCCTCTTTCTCTCTGTCTCTCTCTCCTCCCCTGCCTCTCCCTCTCCCTCTCCCTCCTCCCCCCTCATTGTTCTCTCCTATGTTTGAAGGTGTTGATGTAGAGTTAGAGAGAGAGAGATACGGAGAACTTGATATGAGGGTGGGGGAGGAATGGGAATGGGAAGGGTGGAGAGAGGGAGAGGGAGAGAGATCTAGAGGGAGAGGGAGAGAAAGAGGGAGGGAGAACGAGAGAGAGAGAGAGAGAGAGAGAGAGAGAGAAAGAGAGAGAATAGTGCATTGTGTTGAAATGTAGAGTGGTAGTAGTATACACTCTTGGCTCTTTGAACTCGGAAATCGACCTTTGTTAATGGTGTTGTTCATTATTTATGTGTTTTCTATTATAATGGTACGCGGATGTGTATTTTACACCCTTTACTGGTTGTACTTTTGTTCTGTAGAACTGCTTCTATTCTGGCTCTCTCTCTCTTTCTCTCTCTCTCTCTCTCTCTCTCTCTCTCTCTCTCTCTCTCTCCTCTTTCCCTCCTCTCTCTCTCCCTCCTCTCTCTCCTCTCTCTCTCTCTCTCTCTCTCTCTCTCTCTCTCTCTCTCTCTCTCTCTCTCTTTCCCTGTCTCTCTCCCCTCTCTCCCTATCCCCCTCCTCATCTCCTAGCTCTCGAAATTGTTGACACATTGGACGGCTTCATAATTACTAGCGCTGTCGTCGATCGATAATTGTGTGTTTGTTGTTTTGCATTTAGATTGCCCTGCTTAATTAATGACCATTGGCCAATTTCCCAGTGTGAGTAATAAGCATGGGTTTGTGCTTTTGACATTGTCATTGCCATGCGTTGATTGTCACCCGATTTCGCCAAAATTCACTGAAAAATTGCAAACGATTTGGGCAAAATTCACTCGATAATGACATTTTTGTGTCAAACCTACCCGATTTTGGCATCCGACCCACCCGATTTTCATTTTCAGCGGCAATGCGCGCCCATGTATGGTCACAGAAATCCATCTGTCATTTGTCATTTTGATTGTCATTTTATAGCATTACAAATGAGAGAGAGAGAGAGAGAGAGAGAGATTTGCGCGCGGTGAGCTGTGCAGTCAGAGTGATGACAATACGATTGGTGGTTTGCCTTGTTTCGTCCAGGGATTCTAAGCCATACCTAATATCCAATACAATAAGACCTTTATCCACCATGGGGCACCAGAAGCAGAACCAATGGTTGCCGTCATGAGGGTGCCCCCCCCCCCTGTAAAAATTGAAGGTTAGGTGAACGTTTTGGAAAATAAGGGAAGACCCCCTTTAAAATTACCCATTTTTTGTTCGAATGCCCCCTGTTGAATCAAGCTCCAGGTATCCTGCCCATGTATGGTTGCCATTAAACGACTGAATAACCTGGCCGTGCTGAGGTCCCTGTAGTGAAGCTACTATCATACTATTATTATTATTATTTGTATTATTATTGTGTATTTCCCTCTGCTGCTTGCTGTTATTGATATTTTGCTTTCTCCTGCGCTGTATGTTGTCTGCCTTGTTCACTGATTCTCTCCCTTTCTCTACGCTCTCTCTCCCTCTCCCTTCATCTCTCCCTCTCATTCCCCCCCCCCCCTCTCTCCCTCTCCCTCTCCCTCTCCCTTCATCTCTCCCTCTCTCCTCTCTCCCTCTTCCTTTCTCTCCCTCTCCTCTTCCTCTCGTTCCTTCTCCGAGAGGTCCATTGCTCATCACTCTCCCTATTTCGACTCGCATAGCGCACTATCCGCCCAGTGTATCTCTTGATTACCTTCTCTCTCTCTACCTCTCCTCCCCTTCCGACCGCTCTCTCTCTCTCTCTCTCTCGCCCCTTTCTCTCCCTCTCCCTCCCCCCTCCCCTCCCCTCTTCTGGACCTATCTCCATCGCGACGACCACAGCACACTCCTTGCCCCCCCCCCTCTCCTCTCTAATCCCTATGCCTATCTCTCTCTCTCTAAGATTCGTCTTCATCATCGTAATTTGCATTGAAATTGTTGATCGTATGCATTTATCGGAACAAAAGATGAGAGATTAAAGATCAAAGATCAAAGATCATCGTATTCCAGCCCTCTCGCTCAGCTCTCTAAGATTCCTCTTCATCATCGTAATTTGCATTAAAATTGTTGATCGTATGCATTTTCCAGTGCAAAATTTCAAAGTTCAAAGATCAAAGATCATCGTATTCCAGCCCTCTCTCTAATCCCTATACCTATCTCTCTCTCAGATTCGTCTTCATCATCTTCATCGTAATTTGCATTGAAATTGTACATTAGTTGTTACTAAAGATCAAAGTTCAAAGATCACTATATTCCAGCCGTCTCTCTTCCTGTGTGTCTGTGCAGTCTCTCATCATCATCACCATCGATCGATAAATCAAACCATCGATCGATAAATCAATCGATAAAGTAGATGAACAATCCGCAGGACGACGGATCTGCCCAGGACGAGGCGGTCTCGGGCGGCCCCGGCCAGTACGCCAATGGCAGGTACACACACACACGACTACAGTATACCCTAGGACACTATAAATCGCGATCGCCAACTGACTTCATTCATTTTCATAGCTTCATAATTCGCTCATTTTCGGGTCACTTTATGGGAAACGAAGCCAAAATTGGCGATTTTAAGAGAAAAATAACGAATTGCATAATTCTACCCACCATATATCGAAACTCGGCTCACTATATATAAAAAAACAATGACGATGGCGATATGCCACTAATACAGTATACCCTCTGTGAAACCGTGAATCTCGATCGACAACTGACTTTATTCCCCCCCGAATCAATCAATATCTTGTCTTTGCAGACTGTCGCCGCTGTCGTCGATGTACGGCGCGAGCGATCCGGGCCTGCCGGTCGCCGAGAACTGGTGCCACACCCAGGTATACGGTAGTTTATGGCATACTGTAGATCAGGAATACGGTAGTTAATGGTGTACGGTAGTTGAATGGTACGATAGTCGTGCGTGGTGCATGTGTGCCAATGCGAATCGAATGGGTGGGGTGGGCTATTAAACCATATGCTGTATTGAATGCATTACACCATGGCGTGTGGTGCGTGGTGTGTGCTGGCGAGAGCGAGGTTTACTAATTCGAAATTCGATGTTATATAATATATATATATATATATATATATATATATATATATATATATATATATATATATATATATATATATATATATATATTTATTTATTTATTTACCACAAGGTAAACGTGTATGAACAATAAATATTAAGCAAATGGATGAAATACAATTTTAGGGATAATATAAATGAGGATCAAGGAGGTAACGGAATTGAGGGGATTGAACATTGAATACAAGTATAATAATGATAACGAAGTTGTGGCCAAACTGATCAGTCATTGATTTTTAAAAGTTGATTCTGTTCTCTGGTTGGGTAAGTAATCGAGCCGCTCGCATGAAGAAACTGTTGTGCCTGTATTGGAAACGAGATCCACAATTGGAGAAGTTTAACCCATTTCTAGTAACGTAGGCTTTGAAATAGTGGTTTTTATTATTTGAAATCCTAGTTTTCCCTCTAAGTAGTTTGATGGACATTTTAATGTCAATGTTTAGCCTGCGCTGCTCGAGAGTGTCAAGACCGAGTTTTGTGTTGCGTGCACTACTATTCGGCATGAATTGCCACGTATATTTATGGCAACGTGCAAACAGCACGTGCCATAAATATATGTTAGATTTGGCATTGACTGCATTGGGTTGGTGTGGCTCGGTGACGGATATAAATCAGCGATTGCGGAGTCATCTGTCTGTTGTAGCGATTATCTGTTGTTCTGTGGGTTGCCTCTCTCTCTCTCCCTCTATCTCTCCCTCTCTCTCTCCCTCTCCTTCTCCCTATTCCTCTCCCTCTCTCCACTCTCCCTCTTAACGATCAATGTCCACTATCTACTATTTCCTTTGTTCCTCGGGTATCAATGATTCTAAGTAGTAGTAGTACAGAATGGAAGGGGGAAGAAAAGTAATGAATGAGTGAATGATTGAACTGCAGCGAATGATGATTTACCTCTGCCTCTCCCTTTGCTTCTCTCTCTCTCTTCCTCTCCCTCTCTCCCTCTTCTTCTCTCTCTCTCCCCTCCCCTCGACTCCTCTTATATCTCGCTCACAAGGGTCATTTAATGAATTCCAAATTGATGGTTATCTCCAGTGGGCATTGGGGCTTCATTGCGCCTGTTGTGTGTGTCCCACCACGATCTCCCCTGGTTACTGTACCCACCGATCAATCGATGAAGGATGGAATACTGTTGCTGAGTTTTATGATGAAATGAATTATATCGGATGAGCGAGAGGGAGAGAGAAGAGGTAGAGGGAGAGGTCGAGAGAGAGAGAAAGGGGGGGGGTAGAGGGAGGAGAGAGAGACAGCGGGAGAGGGAGAGGGAGACAGAGTTACAATCTCGTGCTTTTATGCCCTCAGGGGACCTTGACCGTACTCGCTTGTACCTCTCTCTCTCTCTCTCGCTTTTTGCCCTCTCTACCTCTCCCTCTCCTTTTTACTCTCTCTCCCTCTCCCTTCGTGCTATCCCACCTAGCACTGCGCCCCAAACCATCTCTCTCTCTCTCTATCTCTATCTCTCTCTCTTCCCTCTCTCTCTCTCCCCCTCTCTCTCCCCCTCTCTCTCCCTCTCCCTCTCTCTCTCCCCCCCTCTCCCTCTCCCGGACAGGACATATAGATTGAAAGGAGAGGAGGAAGAAGAAATGTGCAAGATGATGATGAATGGAATGGGGCTATGTATACATTGGGGTGCAAGGGATGGATTGAGGGGGACTCGGCCGAGGCTGGATTGATCTTTGATCTTCGATCTTTGGTCTTTTAATCTTTGATCTCGCCATTGCAGGTGAAAGTGATCAAGTTCAACTACATGTGGACCATCAACAACTTCTCGTTCTGCCGCGAGGAGATGGGCGAGGTATCGATTAGATTTATTGATCGATTTTTTCGATTTATTGATTGATTTTTTCGATTTATTGATTATTGTTGATGGATGATCTGTCGATGGAATAGCACGAAAAGAAAGGAAATCGAGGCGAAGGGGGAGATATAAAATGGAAACTTTTATTTTTGGTTTTTAACCCCCCCCCCCACATTCCTTGTTCCCTTAAAAAGATAGATGGAGTAAGAACAGAAATGATGCAATGATGATAATAATAATAATAAATAATATTTTTTATTCTTTATTTTACAATATTACTTTACCCCGCGCTTTTAAGGTGCTCAAGTCGTCGACATTTTGTGCGGGCGTGAACGACAAGCTGAAGTGGTGCCTGCGGATAAACCCCAAGGTGAGCTGGAGAGTACATGGTACGGTAGCGTGTCGGTACGGTACGCCGGGTATACGGTAGCGTGTGTTAGGTATACGGTACGGTTTGTCCCTGGTATGTGTGCACACGTATGCGGCACTAGATCGAGTATTGTATGGTTCAGAATTCCCTACATAATCGCTGTTGGCAGCGATCAAACGTTGTATACATAGGTCGAAAAGTATGTTGCAAAGTACCAAGCCTGACCGCATTTTGAGCCAAAATTTCACGAAAATCGAAAAACCTGACCGCATTTTTGAGTCAAAATTTCACAAAAATCTAAAAACCTGACCGCATTTTGATCCAAATCAGCCAAAATTCGAGAAACCTGACCGCATTTTGAAATTCGATGACGTAGCTATTCGACCTATGGTTGTATAGTGCATGGCTGAGACGTGATTGTGACTGGTTGAATGCGCAGCCGAAATCGCTGGCAAAAATTATCATACATTTTCGATACCCTCGCCGTCTATTTTTATATAGTGGGTAAATTCTCGAAATAGGGTGGGTTGATTCACAAAATTCGTTATTTTCGTTAAAAATCATCATTTTAGCTTCCTTTTTTTATCAAGTGGCCTAAAATGGGCCTTATATAGTGGGTCAATCCTCGCACTGCGAGGGTATGACAATGTGTGAAAATTATTATATGATACGTTTGTTTACGCTAACATTAACAAACACTCTTGCAAATCTTTTTCAAGAGTGTTTGAATGTTAGCGTAAACAAATCAGATATTCCTAGATATTCCTATTAGATATTCCTATGCGGGCGCCACATGGAATAAAGATCAAAGATCATAGTTGATCTAGATAAAGTTCCCCCGTCCTCGATCATATTAATAAGTGTGTCATAGAAATCGATAGAATCAATATTGTAGTCTTGCATCAATTCAGGAGAATTATTGATTCTTCCTACATAGAGTAATGACTAGCACGGGTTTTCGATCAATCAATAAATTGTTCCCCATCAATCAATAATCGTCTCCTCTCAGGGTTTGGACGAGGAGTCCCGCGACTACCTTTCACTCTACCTGCTGCTGATGCAGTGCAACAAGAATGAGGTATACGGTACTTTTATTTTATTGATTTTTATTAGATCTACAGTAATCCTGCTCAGGTGCGCGCCAAGTTCAAGTTCTCCATCCTGAACGCCAAGCGTGAGGAGACGAAAGCGATGGGTGAGTGGTGACATGATCATACATGTTCGGCGTCCTCACTGAATTTTTTGCATATTTTCGCTTAAATTGTAATCTTTTGCATAATAAAAGTGGGGGTCAGTCCTCAAAATGAGCCGTATATAGTAGTGGGTCGATCCTCACACTGTGAGAGTATGAGAATGTACGGTCATGGTGTACACGAAGATTACGGTAGCTGATGCGTAGCGTGCGCGCTCATCGGTCTGCTCTTTACAGAATCGCAGCGTGCCTATCGATTCGTGCAGGGTAAGGACTGGGGATTCAAGAAGTTCATTCGGCGAGACTTCCTGCTGGACGAGGCGAACGGACTGCTGCCTGAGGATCGGCTGAGCATATTTTGCGAGGTCAGGAGAGTTTATCGATTGATTGGGATGTTTATTGATTGATTGAGGGGTTTTATTGATTGATTGGGGGTTATTGATTGATTGAGTGATTTTATCGATTGATTGGGGGTTTATTGATTGATTTTTCCGGTCTAATTATGGTCTCGTTTTGTTTAATGAAACTCCAAGATTTGTCTTTCTAAAGGGTTTAAGTCCCGAGGTTTCATTGGAAAAGAAGTAAGCTAATAAAGATGAAAAATAAATAATCAAACTATGGGAGAAGGATTGCCGGGTCGTAATCTAGGTTAAAATAATATTGATAGTTTAAAAAAATATATTAATTTATTTATTTATTTATTTATTTTTTATTTTTTATTGTCAGGTGTCGGTGGTGGCGGACACGGTGAACTACACGGGACAGTCGAGTGCTCATCAGTTCAGGGTGTGTGCATCGATCAATAAATCAATCGATAAATATATCAATAAATCGATTTATCATTTCAAGCAATATTGGATAGATGAGGATGGGGCGAAAAGCATCGTTTGTGGTATTTGTAATCTGTAAAATGTCATTGTCATTATTGCGCGTATTATACGAACGTTCTGAAGAAGGAGAAGGAAAGACGAGTTTTTGTTAGAGCAGGCGATTGGCGGTTTCACCGCTGTCATTTCTGCGCAGCACTTTTCCTAAACGACAATGATAAAGGCATTGACTCAATAATAGTGGTATTAATAATAATAACAATAATAATACTATGAGTTGTTGTATTTGTTTGTTTATTATCTAATTTTATTTATTATTATTATTATTATTATTATTATTATTATTATTATTATTATTATTATCATCATTATTATTATTATTATTATTATTATTATTATTATTATTATTATTATTATTATTATTATTATTATTATCCCTTCCAGATCCCGCCCTGCTCGCTGTCCTCCAATCTCGGCTCGCTCTTCGACCACCCGCCCTTCTCCGACTGCACCCTGATCGTCATCCAGCCCAAGCACGGTCTGGGCATGACGATGACGTCATCAGGGATGACGTCATCATCTTCCTCGATCAGTCATCCCTCATCGACAACCACGACTACGACCAAAGCATCGGCCAGCTCGAGTGATGTCATTTGTATTGATGATGATGGCGGAGCGAATTCGAGTGAGTGGGGGGTATGGTAGGTTACTGTAGGGGCTGGGGTACGGTAGTTTTCCCGGTGGCAGGATTGTTTTTGTGTGTGCCTTGAATAACGCGATGACTTTGTCTTCACCTTTTACTGCGGGGTAGCATAAGAATATCACAATTAAGTTACGAAGAAGACCTACATATAATTGACTTAGTTGTATTACTAAACGATTTAGGATTAGGGCATATAATCGAGCTATTAGGAAGAGTGTTACAAACATTTACCATACGATCTCGAAAGAAAGGAGAGGAAACTAGTTGATCTATGCACAGAGGGGCTCACGAAGAATCTAATTGTGCCTACGGGTGTAAAACGTACGATCGATATACTTACCGTACCCGTAAGCAGGCATCTCCTCGTCGACCTCGTCGTACGGTTCGCTGATGAATGCCTGCACATCATCATCGTCCTCCTCCTCAACGTCGACGTCGACTATGACGTCATCTTCGGCGATGAGTCCGTCGTGTTCGACGACGCCGGCGCCATCGACAATGGGCGCGGGCGGAGAGAAGCAGGGCGATCGGAGGACGTTCTATGTACTTATTTATTTAATTTAATTTAATTTAATTTATTTATTTATTTATTTACCGGCGGGCGTTCTATGTAAGCTCCTAGATCCTTTTCCCTGTTTAAATCCACACCCCGGGCTAATTTTAAGCTCTGGCCACGCTCTTTCTTTGTCCGCGAGAGAGTATTGCCAAGGCGGAGAGTAAAATTAGCTTTGGATGAGCCTTTAAGAATATATGAGCCTTTAAGAATTCATTAATATCTAATTTTATGAGTACATTTGCATGTTTAACTATTACATATTTCGTTTATAATATATATTTTATATGTATTCATGATTTGCAAACAAAATATTAAAATGTATGATAGCAATAGTAGTGCGGAAATATTGACCACGTAATTTTGACCCCCTCGCCCTGTTGTTTTCGCGTTTCCCTAGCGCGATTTATCCGAAGAGCCTTCAATACTTGTAGTAACTTTTCTACTGCGTCGCTTAAATAATGATTATAATAATATGTTGAGCGTACGCACATTTATTTATTTATTTATTTATTTACTTATTTGATTATTTATTCATCAAACATCATAAAGATACACATCTTGTCTTCTCAGGTGCACAAGGCGATCCTGGCGGCGCGCTCGAAGGTCTTCCGCGCCATGTTCCAGCACTCGATGGCGGAGCAGACGCGGTGAGTCGCGGTGATCTTTGAACTTTGATCTTTGATCTTTAGAATACGGTACCGCCTTGATCTTTGATCTTTAGAATACGGCTTAGCCGTGATCTTTGATCCATTTTCACTGCTCTCTATGTATCCTGTCCGTTATCATAAACTGACAAGAAAACTAGTGTGAAATAGTGAGAGAGCGCGTAAACTTTTTGCATTTAGCAGCTGCCAGATAATAGCTATCATTATTGATCGATATTGCAGCAACGAAGTGATCATCGACGACGTCGAGCCGGAAGTGATGTACGACATGCTAATGTACATGTACACAGGTACGGTAGTGGGGGAATACTGTACACGGGTACGGTAGTTGTGGGTATACATAGCATATACACAGGGACGGTATTCAGGGGGTGTAGCTGGAATCGATCGTTGCGTCCGCTCCCATCAGTCAATACTAAAATGATCTTTAGAATAATAATCAATGTCATTTCTTAATCAATCGATATCTTCTTGATCAATCAATAAATCAATCAATAAATCAACAGATTGATCAATAAATTAATAAATCAATAACCTGATTCAGGCACGGCTCCCAATCTGGACAACATTGCGCAATCGCTGATCGCCGCGGCGGACAAGTACGATCTGGACCGTCTCAAGGTAGGTATGCGGTAGCTTGTGTCTTTATCGATCGATAATCAATCGATAACTGAAATTGATTGCTCTACTGGAATTGTAATCAATCATGTTTTTTTCTTCATTTCACATAATTTGAACGGCTGGATAGTATTGTCTCTGCTGGATTGCTGCAGGATAATCGTTAGATAATTTCAATAATCAGTCGATAACTTACACAAATCAATCGATAACTTACACAAATCAATCGATAATCTACACCAATCAATCGATAATCTACACCAATCAATCGATAATCTACACCAATCAATCGATAATCGCAGGTGCAATGTGAGCAGTCGTTGTACCACGCGCTGACAGCGGACAACGCCTGCTGCACTCTGGTCATCGCTGATCTCTACTCGGCCGAGCAGCTGCGGCATCACGTCATCCAGTTCATCATCATTCACGTTAATGAGGTACGGTAGTCTGGTTTATTGATTTGTTTTATTATTTGGTGATTTATTGATTGATTGATTGTTGTAATTTATTGCTAACGTTAGCCTGGTACAATGGAGGATTTATCGATTTATTGATCGAGTAGAATAGATGATTAGAAGTGAATTATCGATTGATTGATTGATTGATCTGCTTGCAGGTCATGATGTCGGAGGGCTACAGCAATCTCGTCAAGCGACACTCGGATCTTTTTGAGCAAGTAAGCTAGCTACTGTTTACTGTATCTATTGATTAGTTATTGATCTGATTGTATCGATTGATTACTGTAATCAAGTCTATATCGATTATTACGTTTGATTATATCGATTGATTACAGTAATCAAGTCTATATCGAATATTACGTTTGATTATATCGATTGATTACAGTAATCAAGTCTATATCGATTATTACGTTTGATTATATTGATTGAATACTGTAATAAAGTCTGCATCGATTAGTATGCCTGTGTAATACGGTATCATCAACCGTTCACTTTTCAGGTCTTCAAGGCTCTGGCCACTCAGCAGACGCCGCCGCTCGTCTTTTGTCAGCCACCCAAGAAGCGGCCAAAGCACACCGCAGCCACGCCCGCATCGCCATTCTAAGCCCCGCCCCCTCCTCCACTATAGGCCACGCCCACATCGCCATTCTAAGCTCCGCCCCATTCTTCAATTATAAGCCACGCCCACTCATTCGGCATACTGTATTCCTCTCACCACCCACCTCTGATCCAATCTCTCCCTCGATGTTTCTCATCCCCCTCATCTTGACCGGTTCCCTCCTGATATATACATTGTGCGCATATTCCATTATCGTTCTATCTATAAATATAGAGTACTGTATAGGTAGTATTATTGATTTTTCCGTTCCCATTTATCGATTGATTCTGCTGATATAATCGAGCCCGTACAACTATTGATTGATTGGGTGTAGACCGGGGACCGTCTGTGCATACGCGTGATTTGTGTGTACTTGCTCGATCCAATCGATGGCGACGTTTACTAATGGTGTACCCCGCACCACCAGCGTGCTTTTCCTAATCTTCCTATTCCCATTTAGACGGGTTTTGCACTTTCATCATTCAATCGTAATGTCGTCGTCCGCGTACTCGAATATTATTACCTGCTAACTTCTCAGTCGAGTAAAATTGTATTGTTCTGCTCCGAAAAGAAAAGAAAAGCTGAGAAAACTCTCCTCTTTTCACACACTCTCTCGTCTCTTTTTCGTTTCTTTTCGCGATTTTTGAATGACGAACAACTGTGAATAATTGCATGCTAATATATAATAAGTTTGAATCTTCTCTGTGTGTGCATATGCGTCGATATTAAAAAATCGTTAAATCGATATTGATTACCGTACTTTGATCGCTCCTCATTGTGATTACTGTAATGTCCCCCCCCTATTCTCTGTGAATAGTCGATCTTTCATGTGTAGATTTGCAAACTTTATTGCTATTTTCTTTCTTTCTTTTCTTGCATCACACTTTATCTTGTTACCGCCGCAATATATCCTCCATGTGTACTTCGTGTGTGTGCTCTTGTGTGAGCGATAAAGACTATTTTTTATTTATTCAAATTTAATTTATTTATGTTGTAATCTACTGAATTTTACACAATAACAAACGAAATATCACTTATAATTAGGCATAAAGACAATTTTTAAAAAATTTAAAAATTTATATTGTATCTACCGAATTTTAAACAATAACAAACGTAACAACACTTTAGGAATCGTTTGTAAGCAAAAAAAAGGTAGAGGGTGACCCGAATCTGGCGCAAATCTGAGATGGCGAATGGTCATTTTGATAAGGAAACATTTTGAAAGAATTTGACAAAAAGTAACAACAAAAATCAATAATCTTCCTAGGACTCTGGCGGAAACGGTTGCTTGAATTATCTATCTTTTGAATGCTTAAAAAATTATCGTTTGAAATATTTTTGTATACTTCTATCACAAATATTGTACAGCTATTCAAGCAACCCTCTCTGCCTGGGAAACAACAAATTAGTCAACTGTTAATAGCGAAAGTGAAAAATCGATTTGGTGCTACAGTACCGTAATCTTCCCAGGCGACTACCGTAATCAGTGGTGTGCAATTACAGTAATCCGTGGGTCAGACTTGATACCGCCTCGTAGGCGCCGAAGAATATGAAGCCGCCCAGCGACATCCAGAGTGCGCGGGGAAGGACACCGGAGAAGAGCCGAGGTACGCCGCCCTCACTGAAATGTTAAAGGTGTACGTACGGTAAAAAGGAGTACGGTACTAGGTAGAACTACCGTACTCACCAGGTGGGTACGGTAGTTATCTATACGATCTACCACAACATCACAATACTCCTACTAATTATTGAATTGTTGCTTTTTGCATCTACCTTCAATCTACGGAATACATCGTGTTATTGGATACTACTGTATGTAAAGAGCATACCAAGCTCATTGCTTTATTCCCTTTTAGTATGCATACCTACATGCATTATGCTTGTATTACTCTGATGAAAATAATAAATAAATAAGCAAACAAACAAACTACCTGTACACATCTCTCAGCGTCTGCATCACCCGCCTCTTCCTCTCCACATTCGTGCACAACATGATGCGCGTCTTCACCACGTCAAGAGGCGTGGTGAGCGCGGCCGCGACGCCGCCTGCAACGCTTCCGCACGCGGCTCCCGCCAGAGGAGTGCATTCTGCCTGCGATAGCACACTATCATATTGGTAAAGTACAATGTATGTATACAATAGTCATTCCTTGCATATACAACACGGGTTCAATGCTATTATTCTTGATTTTGTTTCGCCTTGTAATATTATCATGGTGTCGATAAATATATTTGAAAATAAACAAACATTGAATAGCGTTTCATGGTATTTCGGTCGCTACCTACATACATTTATTGATTGATCGATCGATACTACCGTACCTTTCCTTGTCGCCGTGCAGCCTCTCGCTTGAGTGCCTCCCAGATGGGGAATTCGATCAGCGAGAACGGTATCTCACGAGATACGGTAGAGCCGTAGCCGCGAAATAGACCACGCATGCCGGACGTGCGCAGGATCTGGGTCAGAATGGAGGAGATGCGGCGAGATGAGTCCGCCTGAAATCCATTTTTCTAATCAATATTTCACTCGTTTGCATAAATTATAATTATAATTATTATTATTTACTACCATACGTGGGCGGCATTGACGCTAGCGGAAAGGTCCCACCCGGTTTTGGCACCAGACGCACCCGATTTTGCTCAAAAATAAAAACTATGCAGCCAAAATTAACTCAAACATGAAAGTTTTGCCTCCCACCCACCCGATTTTAATTTTTACTACCATTTAGTATTTACAATGTCCATTTGCAAACTCCTACTATTATTATATATCGTTTAGCGCCCTACGTATTTCTAATGAAACGTGGAATTGCCGGGTACAATTGAAATCCACAAAATCAACAAGGCGTGGAGGACCGCAGAATCTCCTTTCGAAATGTGAGCCCCGGGAGTCTTCCCGTGTATTATACGTAACAAAAAAAATGAGAGTGCGAATTTCGCACACAAACTTCAGCCTGTTCATATAGAGCATTTTCGTTGTTTTTGCTTCGAGACAAGTATCAAATCAAAATAAACAAAACTCTTCGCACTCTCATTAGCATCGCAAACACCGATTCAGCGGGGCACTTTATTTAAATTAAATATTTTAAATCATACGGATTTCACACAGAAAAGGATTCGCACACGAAGTGAGAGAACGATGCAGACGATCACCAGGATGCACCATAACGTATTTTTGGCATTTTGCAAAATTTCCAATAAGCGCTCTCACTGTGTTGGAGAAACGCTGTGAGGGGACACCGGAGGCTCCCCGAGCTCAAATTCACGAAAGGAGATTCTGCTGGCTTGGATTTCGAAATTTGCAAATAGATTACGGTAGACGTAGACTACGGTACCTGCGCTCGCTGCTTCACCAGCTCTGTGGGCACGCGAATCGTGCACGCGACCACCTCGCCCACTCCCGCAGCGAAAGCGTGAGAAAGAGTGTCTACAAGGGTACGGTAGTGATTATTGATTGATTGGTGATCGACCGCGTACCGTTCCTTCCAAGTGCCTTGTTCACACCGTTGTAGGTGAGGAAGAACAGGGCCGATCCGGGAGCCGATCCGAGAGCGACCGATCCGAAACCACTGTAACGATCGTACATTTTCGGAGCCCTCACCGAATTATTTTTACATAGTGGGCCGATTTAGAAATTTTTGCTTAAATTGTAATCTTTCACCTAAAAAATGAGCTTTATATAGTGGATCAATCCTCACACTGTAAGGGTATGTAAATGTATGGTAACGATCACGCATTTTCAGTGCCCTCGCCGTTGCTTTGAATATAGAGGGTTTACTTATAAAATTCCTTATTTTTCGTTTAAATTCGTCATTTTTAGCTTCGTAATGCATCAAGTGACCCGAAAATGAGTCATATATTGTGGGTCAATCGTCGCATTACGAGGGTATGGAAATGTATGGTAACGACAGAAAGATAAGAGAACGTTTCAAGCGCTGACGGTTAAACTACACAATAGTTTTAAAAAAACTTATTTATTTAAAAAAAAACATTTAAATTGCATGCATACTTATTCTTGTACATCTATTAATACTATTAATTTAAAATCGTATTTTCTGCCACTTTGCCAAGTTATCAATGACCGCTCTATCTGTGTTGGAAACACGCTATTCGGTGACCAACTAGAACTTATCGAATCCCAGCATTTTTCTACCCGGTGTTATTTCGTTTCAAACAGTGTATGACTACTCTAGTCGATGGGCTCACAGATGCTCACAAGGGAAGTGTAAGAAATATCTTTTAGACCTATTTTTCTTCGATAGCTATAGGCAATATAAGGTCGGAGCCAAAAAATCAGCGGCTGGCATGCACTTTCCGATTTTATATAATTAATTAAATTTTGTACATTGTAACGCGCTGTTTGCAGGATGTGTAGGCGATGAAATAAGACTCCCATGATAGAGCCCTTGCAAGATCAGTAAGAACATGGTGGCGTGGTAGTGTGTTCTCCTCTTGATCGCTATGTGTGAGGTTCGAATACACCTATTCACATTTTTCTTTTGCTGATTTTTAAACGTTAAACTTCCCAACCTACTCTTCCTTTACTCGGGGACAATGAATCATTGCGATTATTTATTGAAATGCCCGAAACGTGATTGAACAGCTTTATTTTTTGCTTCCCTAAATGATGAAATTCAAGATTAAAAGCTACATAAAATTGTGAAAAATGTTTTAATTTTTTTTCTGATCAAAATTACAAGTCCGAAACGTTTAAAAATCAGCAAAAGAAAAATGTCCATAGGTGTATTCGAACCTCACACATAGTGATCAAGAGGAGAACACACTACCACTACAGTACGCCGCTATGTTCTCACTGCTCTTGCAAGGGCCTTATCATGGGGGTCTTATTTCATCTCCTACACAGCCTGTGAAAAGCGCGTTCGAATGTACAAAATATAATAATTTATATAAAATCGAAAATTGTATGCCAGCCGCTGATTTTTTTGGTTCCGACCTTATATTGCCTATAGCTATCGAGGAAAAATATTCGCGCCCATAGGTCTAAAAGATATTTCTTACACTTCCCTTGTCAGTGAATTGAACAACCCGTAATCAGTACGGAGAAATGTAAATACTATAAAAACAAGCTGATATCCGTCGCTGACATCAAACTATCATTTTCCTTGATAAAATGCGACCAAGAGAATAGCACAACTACGGTTTTTGTGTGTTGCCAGATCCTAGTTTGAACTGTCTCTAGGCACGAAAGTTGGCATATTGTAATGCAAAGGCGTGAACTTGTTTTAAGGGTCCGTGTACTATCAATACGATAGATTTGATATGTAAGTAAATTATTGACAGATGTACAAGAATAAGTATGTATGCACTGTAAAAATAAATTTTTCTGATTAAATAAGTTAAGTAGCAATGTGTCCTATGGTGTTTCGGCCGCTACGTCTATCAGTACAGAGAGATGTAAATATTGCAAAAAAACAACGCCGACATCCGTCGATGATATCAAACTATCATTTTCCTTCAGAAAATGCGACCAAGTGAAATACGTACGTAGCATAGCTCGAAAGTTGTCATATTGTAATGCAAAGGCCTGAACTTGTTTTATGGGTCCGTCGACTATCAATACGATAGATTTAATATGAAACTAGTACCTGTACAGACTACGAAAGCCGCCCGAGGCGCCGAAACCTTGTGCTGACTGCAACCGGGTCTTTATCGTGTCCAACGGATACAGCGACAGATCGACAGCCAATCCTGAATCAGGGGAATTAACCATAAATCAATCAATCAATCAATCAATAATTGTCAGGTTCACAATGTGGTATGCTGGGATATGGTTGTTAGCCATTGCGAGCCATAGAGGTGGCAAAATCATGAAAAGTCCGACTGAGACGATGACAGTAAAGTCTGATAGTTTGTAATTTATGTTAGTGTGTACGTGGTAAGAAGCTTCTTAAGAAGTTATTACTAAGAACTTTTGCTACTTGGAAAACGAATACATTTTCGGAAAAGTGTGATCGAATGCATTTATATCATGTCTCCACTGCTCTTAAGGAATACACGCCCGAGTTGGTGTATCAAAACTGACAATGAGCGAACTAACCAGCACTAGCACCACAGACGAGCCATCGAACACTGGTCGAATCCCTCATGGAACCTGTAAAAAGAGTGGGGCCATTATGTGTAGAACTAATTACATAGAGTAATTGGTACACACGTAACTAACGAAAAATATAACAAATACAGAAACATCTGCAAAACGAGGAAGAATAAACACCAAATTTCACTAAACATTAAATTTTTTAATGTACATCCAGAATTGTCGTGTGGTTCCAAATATTGAAATTACGGTAAGTAAAATAATTTGTACAATCCATTTCCCGGTTCTGCTTAACGGTCGGCTTTCCCGCTTCCGATTTTTTAAAAGGCCTCTTATTTTTTCTAATTTCTTTCGCTATTTTTATTCTCGTCAAGTCATAATCGTTATATCTTTAACTGCAATGTAGTAATGTCCTTGCATATAATGTGTGTAACATCTTTTCAGCAGTGGGAAACGGGCCGAACGACTCGTTCCCTCAAGTGACCTGCTCTCTCTCTTTCGTTCCCAGAGAGTTCTCGCTACCCTCTCTCGTCTCTCACCCCTCTTCATCACTTCAATTCCTTCTCCCATATGCACTAGTTCTTTACAGTTTGTCCCCAAACCATTCCCATTTCACCCCTTCTCTTCCTTCTTTCGCTCCAACATGGTGAGTATGTTTCCAATTTTGGCCGTTCTTTTCGAATTTATTCTAATTAAACTGATTATTCCTGTGTCAATATATTAATATTATTATTATTATTAATATTATTTATATAATTAAAGATGGATTACAGGGAGCGAGTGCTTCATCTCAATTAGAAAAGGAGATCAACTCTGATCAAGTATTCGGCAATGAGCACTATTACGGGCTAGTCAATGTGAGTTTTAAATTTAAATTTAATTTATTTTATTAATTTAATTTACTTTATCATACATAAAGATCCGACAATATTTGAAACAACAAGTCAATGAGAGCGTGTGGGGGCGTAAACGAGAGTTCTTGCCTTACTCCAACTTGTGTGACGAAGAATAAACAACTCTCCGCTCTGGTTACACTCTCTCGCCCTTTTTGTCTGCGAGTGAGCGTGATCAGAGCGGATGGTCTAACTGGCTTCGGGACCGTCTACTTATTATCACCGGTATTTGTGATATTTAGCGGGAACAATGGATTGATTTTACACAAAATGGGGTGATACTATCGTTATAACGACGGCAGCATGCATAATGTTGTAGGGTTACCGTCGTATGATCTGGTATGACGCTTTATGGTGTCTAGACGTAGCGGCCGAAACAACATGAAGCACATTACTATCATACATGGGCGCCGACATGGGGGTGCCCCCTGTAAAATTTTGATTCTGTGGAATGCCCCCTGTAAAAAAATGAGATCTAGGCGAAAATTGGAAAAAAAGTGAAAAAGCACCGATGAATCCATGGAATTCTCCCTGTAAAATTATCAATTTTTGTTGGAATGCCCCCTTTGGAATCGAGCTCCAGGTACTCCGCCCATGTATGATTACTATTAACAATTAAGATTAACTAAGTATTACATTTATAGTGCATGTCATTTTAATTTGTACTTCTATCAATTATACAATCTAAATATAATAATAATAATTATTGTGTATGATTAGGATATACCGGATCATCACACCAGATATGGATGCTAATCCTGTATGATTGCAGTTCGGCAATACCTGCTACTGCAACTCGGTCATACAAGCACTCTACTTCTGTCGTCCATTCCGCGAGAAGATCCTGCAGTACAAACAGCAATTGAAGAAATCGGGTACGTTATTGGTTCCAAATCGGATTCTTTGGGCCCAGCTCGGGACGTCATTGGTTCCAAATAGGGTTTATTGGGCCCGAATCGGGTACGTTAGGCCCGAATCCGGTACGCTATTGGCTCCAAATCCTGTAGGTTAGACCATATATGGGCGGGATACCTGGATCTCGATTCTGCAGGGGGCATTCGATCGAAAAATGGTTAATTTTGCAGGGGGTTTACACTTTTTTTTAAAAATTTCACCTAAACGTCATTTTTACATTGGGCATTCAACAAATTTTCGAAAAGACCTAATTTTACAGGGGGCACCCGGGGCGCCCATGTATGGGTTAGACTAGAGCCTGGGATAGTAGTAGTGGTAATGTAGTCAGTGATGGTCTATCACTATCCCAGACCCTTCAAATGCGTGTGGGTACCTAGATTTTCGATAAAAAACGCGTGTGGGTAACCCGATTTTGAGATAAAAACGCACGTGGGTACCCCAAAATCTTTCAAGAAAATCGTCAATTTATGGTCCAATTTTGCGGGTGGGTAACCATGAAAGACAAAATTTTGCGGGTGGGTCTATCCCATGGGATAACCATAGCCCATGTCTGAATGTAGTAGTAGACGTGCGTTATTTTTTTAAAAAATGAGTGAGAATAATGAAATAAAGAGTCAATCTAATATATAAATCGATATTTTCTTTTCGTGATTTTGTGAACATCGATCTCTATAGGCTCGCAGAAGGAGAATCTGCTGACGTGCCTCTCCGATCTCTTCCACAACATTGCCACACAGAAGCGGCGAGTAGGCACGATCGCGCCCAAGCGATTCATTACGAAGCTGAAGAAGGAGAATGGTATTTAGCTATATTTATATATTTATATTTATTTATATTCATTGTCGTATTTTCGCATCAAGCGACTGAAATGAGCCATATATAGGTGGTGGGTTAATCCTCGCAATCATGCATTTTCGGCACCCTCACCGAATTGTTTTATAGTGGGTCGCTTTTCGAAATATAGTGGGTAGATTTTAAAAAAATCGTTATTTTTCGCTTAAAATCCTCATTTTTAGCTTTGTTTCGCATCTAGTGACTCGAAAATGAGCCATATATAGTGGGTCAATCCTCGCATTGCGAGGGTATGAAAATGTATGCTCGCAATACGTGGCTATGAAAATGTATGCGATTTAACTCTGCCTGACATGCTAACAAGATAGAAAATGTTCAAAATCAAAGTGTTGTATGGTGCGCGTCCGGCGTAGTTTCAATAGTAACGTTACAGATTTGCAAAATGCGGTCGGGTTTTCAAAAAAAATTTAAATGAAAAAAAAATTAAATGCTTCGTAGTTTGCAACGTACTTTTCGACCTATGACGCCTGACCCATAAAGAAACCGTCTCCGGAGCTGAATACTGTCTTTGATAAGATCACCGAGACATGAAATCACGTGGTTGCTCCGTAAAAAATCATCACTAATTTTTGTCAACAACTTACAATGAGTGGTTGGATTGGCAGCAAACCTATACTTGTACATATGTGAGTATTGTTATTTTAGTCATAGGTGATTATCAAACATGCTCAAGGAGGAAGGAGGGGCTAATAGTAATATGATTCCACGTTCTTCTTCTTCTTCCAGAACTGTCTAGTAACTTCGAATATAATAAATTATTATTATTATTATTATTATTATTATTATTATTATTATTATTATTATTATTTTTAGTAGTAGTAGTATTATTATTATTATTACTATCATTAATGATTGTTATGATTAGCCAACTGGAATTGTAAGCCCACTATAGTCACGCATGCGCGGTTGTCAATGACAGCAATAAGGTTCATTCCCCCGACCCGTTGCATTCGTGTTGCCGCCAATTTATTAGAGCTCAAATAGCAATAGATAATTAATCACTCCGTTCAAGGTAGAACAAAAACAAACATTTTCATATCCTCACAATGTACGGACTATATATGGCTCATTTTCATTATCCACCATTTTTTATGTGAAAGATTACAATTTAAGGGGAAAAAAACGTATTTTGTGAATCAGCCCACCGTATTTCGAGAATTGACTGACTATATAAAACAATTCGGTGAGGGTGCCGAAAATGTATGATTATTATTATTATTATTATTATTATTATTATTATTATTATTATTATTATTCCAGAACTCTTCGACAACTACATGCAGCAGGACGCGCACGAGTTCCTCAACTATCTCCTGAACACGATCTCGGAGACGCTGCTGGAGGAGAAGAAGACGGAGCGGGAGCGACTGGCTGCTAAGGTACTTTGTAGTTTGTAGTTTGATCATGGTGCTTTTTGTAGTCTGATTCGAGGGGGTAGGCTAGGGATAGAAAGGGTTGGTTAAGATGTCCAAATCGTGTAGAGAATGCCACTCGCTTTGAATTCATTCCAAATAGAGAAAGATTACTGCAAAATAGTTATAATAATTATAATAATGCTAATAATGCTGCAGGCGCAAGCAGCCCAGAACGGCGGGGGTACGAAGCGATCAACGGCCACTACTACGACTGCACCACCATCCGCCTCCCAATCTCCGCCCTCGACCTCACCACCCTGTGATAAGTCGAACACCCCGGGGTAAGTGAATTATTGATTGATTGATTAGTAACATAGGTCGAAAAGTACGTTACAAACTACGAGGCATGACTGCATTCTGAGCCGAAAAGCACCGAAAAATCCTAAAACCTGACCGCTTTTTGAAAATCTGTAACGTAAGAGACTATCTTACTCAGTGAACATATTTTGCTTATGGCTTGGCACTTGGCCAAAAAGTGATAGGAACCGATCGGGCCCAAATTGTGCATAGGTGTAGTATGGGGTGGCATGAGATCACAGACGGAATTAGGGTTCGTCATATCTGCTCCTTCGCTAAATAACGTAAGTTCCACATAATAACATCAAAATTTCAAAGTTTACGGATTCGTTCGATATGTGTATGCGACGATGGGTAATAATAAGCAGGTAAATTACACCAAGTCTCATCCCGGTCCTAAACCGTGAGGCCCAGAAAAAAATTAAAAAAACCAATAAAAAATTTGTTTTATTTTTTGTTTTATTTTTCCTACAAATGCCTCTCGGTGGGTGACTTTTTTAATTTCTTTAATTTGACGAGTATTCATTAATGTAACTCATATATGAAAATGAACTAAAACAAATGGGTACAAATTTGCCTTCTTCCCGAAAAACCACGACTAATTCGCCTTTTTATCGCAAACTGACTACCGTAATGCAAAGGCGGAAATTCAAAATTCTTCATTTTTCATATTTTATCGAAAAATAGTGTAATATTACTCCTTAGATCATACATTTTCATACCCTCACAGTGTGAGGATTTACCCACTATATACTGTTCATTTTCTTGTTCTTCCCAATGTATAAAGCTCATTTCTTTATATAAAAGATTACAATTTAAGCGAAAAATTACGATTTTTCTAAATCGACCCACTATATAAAACATAATTCGGTGAGGGTACCGAAAATGTATGCCTTAGATATTCAGATATCAAACAAATTATAAAAGTAAACAATAACATAATACCGAAAACGATTGTAAACATACAGCGATTGCCGAATTTTGAATTTCCGCCTTTGCATTACGGTAGTCAGTTTGCGATAAAAAGGCGAATTAGTCGTGGTTTTTCGGAAAGAAGGCAAATTTGTACCCATTTGTTTTAGTTCATTTTCATATATGAGTTACATTAATGAATACTCGTCAGATTAAAGAAATAAAAAAAAGTCACCCACCGAGAGGCATTTGTAGGAAAAATAAAACAAAAAATAAAACAAATTTTTTATTGGTGTTTTTTTTATTTTTTCTGGGCCTCACGGTTTAGGACCGGGATAAGACTTGGTGTAATTTACCTGCTTATTATTACCCATCGTCGCATACACATATCGAACGAATCCGTAAACTTTGAAATTTTGATGCCATTATGTGGAACTTACGTTATTTAGCGAAGGAGCAGATATGACGAACCCTAACTCCGTCTGTGATCTCATGCCACCCCATACTACACCTATGCACAATTTGGGCCCGATCGGTTCCTATCACTTTTTGGCCAAGTGCCAAGAGAATGTCACTTGAGCCAGATAGTCTCTCGTAAAGCTATTCGACCTATGGTTCGTAAGGGGTAATTGAATTGAATTATTGATTGATTGATTAGTTAGTAAGGAATGCTTGAAGGTGCAAGACATAGCCATGGGTCGAATAGCTACATTACAATTTGCAAAATGCGGTCGGATTAAAAAAAAATCCAAAATGCGGTCAAGCTTCGTAGCAACATACTTTTCGACCTATGGACATAGCGTTTATCCAACACTGGGAGAGCGGTCATGGGAAATACAGGCCAAGTACGGTAGAAAATTACGGTATGATGTATTTTAACCGTCTGCGCGCTCTCTCACTTTTGCGTACTCTCTCGCTCTCTCTGTTTCTTCGCTTTACCACTTCCTCTGTCGCACCATTGCCGCTGTCGAAACGTTGTGTAAAGATGCTTTTGCGCATAATTTGCTGTGTGAAATCCGAATGATTTAAAATATTTAATTTAAATAAAGTGCCCCCTCCCACCGCTGAATCGGCGTTTCACATTGCTTATATGTGTCGCATTGCGTATACGAGTTGATTGATGTATCTTGATTGTCGTTCTTACATTTTAGTAAACTTAAGAGACAGGCTCCGTAATTATTTACCATTTTGAGGATTCCCCGGAAATTTCCCCTAGCAAAAGGATTCAGGCCTCCATGCTTTCATGGTGGAAGGTGGCCTGGCTCCTATTTACAAAAGTGTAGTGATTGAGGCATTCGGTCTCCAACGCGGCCAACGGCAAAATTCCAAAGTCGAAAAAATGGCAAACTTCGAAAAATCGTATTTTGCGAATGAAACCAGTTAGCCTCGATATTGTTTCACGGGATAGTTGGTCATCTCAAAAGTGCGTAGAAACACTAGGAACATCGAATTGTGGACGTCTACAAACACGTTTTTCAGCATTTCCGCGAGATTTTCACCCAGTCAAAATCAATAGACCGTAACTTCCTATAGCACATAAAATAGCCCACACGATTCTGCACTAATAAAACACAATTTCAAACGAATCGAGATTTTCTCAGTATTTAAAAAAATCAAAATGTGTTTTTGGGGCTGTTTTTTCGCCCCCAGACCACTTTCTTGGAGGGAATTGGATATGTTCTGCGTATCATGCGACATTCTGAGATGGGCTGAGTAAGAATCCACTGAAACCCAGACGGCTGGCGCGCTCCTGGAAAAGTCGATTTCCATGATCATGGTCCGAAAATCTCGAAATTTTTCATGACTGGAAAAGCTTCTTTCTTGTGGTCATCATGAAGCATGCTCACTGTGAATTACTACGAAATAGTTTTCATCGTTCCATCGATCTGTTCAAATTTCGCAGAAAAAAAAATTGTTCGGAAAAATACGTAAATAATCGTAAACAATTCAAATCGCATCCACTTCATCTGAGATCACGACAATGATAATACTTACGGTCCGTCCTCCAAGATAGGCACACAATACTGGACATTTGTACTTTTTTATTTATTTTTTATTTATTTATGAACCATGACCGGGGGTCATGGTCAATAAATCGAAATTCATCATTTCGACCATGACCCCCGGGTCATGGTTTACTTTTGGCAATGAGCATGCTTCATGATGACCACAAGAAAGAAGCTTTTCCAGTCATGAAAAATTTCGAGATTTTCGGACCATGATCATGGAAATCGACTTTTCCAGGAGCGCGCCAGCCGTCTGGGTTTCAGTGGATTCTTACTCAGCCCATCTCAGAATGTCGCATGATACGCAGAACATATCCAATTCCCTCCAAGAAAGTGGTCTGGGGGCGAAAAAACAGCCCCAAAAACACATTTTGATTTTTTTTAAATACTGAGAAAATCTCGATTCGTTTGAAATTGTGTTTTATTAGTGCAGAATCGTGTGGGCTATTTTATGTGCTATAGGAAGTTACGGTCTATTGATTTTGACTGGGTGAAAATCTCGCGGAAATGCTGGAAAACGTGTTTGTAGACGTCCACAATTCGATGTTCCTAGTGTTTCTACGCACTTTTGAGATGACCAACTATACCGTGAAACAATATCGAGGCTAACTGGTTTCATTCGCAAAATATGATTTTTCGAAGTTTACCATTTTTTCGACTTTGGAATTTTGCCGTTGGCCGCGTTGGAGACCGAATGCCTCACTCACTACACTTTTGCAAATAGGAGCCAGGCCACCTTCCACCATGAAAGCATGGAGGCCTGAATCCTTTTGCTAGGGAAAATTTCCGGGGTATAGTGAATTTTAACCGAGCCGGTCTCTTAAATAATTTAAATAAAATGCCCGCTGAATCGGCGTTTCACGATTTTAATGAATGTTGATCTCATTATGTCAAACGTTCTCGAACCAAAAACAACGAAAATACACAAAGGAGTGAATTTTGTGTGTCGTATTCGTACTCTTATTTTTGTTATGTATACTAATAATAATAATAATAATAATAATAATAATAATAATAATAATAAAAAATAATAAATTTAGATCGTCACGAGCTGAGCAGACCTGGATCCACGACATCTTCCAGGGCACGCTGACGAACGAGACAAGATGTCTGAATTGTGAAACGGTAATTTTTTGCTTTTAAAAAAATAATTAAAATTCGTTCTTATTATAGTTTGGAAACGGCAATCATTCTTGAACATTTTTCCAAAATTTAAGTAGTTCTGAGTCTCCGGACTTTGTGATGTTACTTTTTGAATTCGAACAAACTGGCAGGGTTCTTGGAATGTTTTGAACTGCTCTAGAACGCCGGACCAGTCCAAAAGTATAGCATAAAAGTCTAGATTAAGGCTCTTTCTTTCATGTTTTTTGTTGTTGTTTTTTTCGCCCCCTTTCGAACTTTTTAACCAGTTTTTGGACCCGTTTCCAGTAGATTCTTCACCAATAATGATATTCCTTCCTGGTGATTGTAGGTTTCATCCAAGGACGAGGACTTTCTGGATCTGTCGGTGGACGTGGAGCAGAACGCCTCCATCACCCACTGTCTCCGGGTACGATCAATCAATCGATGTTTGCATACCGTATACCAAAACGACGAACCAAGCTAATCGATATATAGATATATCGTATACCAAAACCATAGATTTTCATACCTTTACAGTGTAAGGATTAGGAGTAGTGGCAACCATTCCCTCCCCAATGGTTCTGTGCGTTAGTAGATGTGCAAGTATAGGTTTACAATGCACTTTAAATGTGAAATTTTAAAATATACAAGTTAGCGCATTATTCGGCATGTGTTCTCGTGGACGCTGTGCTAAGAATCAGTCTTGCGCATTCTCGATGTTAATGGCGCCATAGTTGTAGTTGTATTTTTGCAAGATTTATTATTATTATTATTATTATTATTATTCCACAGGTGTTCTCATGGATGGAGACGCTATGCTCCGACCAGAAGTACTACTGTGAGGCGTGTTGCTCGAAGCAGGAGGCGCAGAAGCGGATGAGGATCAAGAAACTGCCCAAGATGCTCGCGCTTCATCTCAAGAGGTTTATTTATTTATTGATTGATTTATATATTTATTTATTTATTTAATTATTTAATTATTTATTTATGTTCATTGCCATCTATCATGAGCCGGTGAATGGCTATTTCTCGATCTTGGGTGTTTTGACTTGCGGCGTAAGGAACCCCGTATCTTTGTCTAAAGCCTGAGGCGCAAAGTTTTTTCTGTTACCCCAGCCTACCACACAGTTTGTACTTTAAAGGATCATTCCGAGCTAATTCGAAGCTCTCTTAAGCAAAGAAAGTGAGAGAGAAAGAGAGAGAGAGAGGAGAGAGTGTGGAGCAGGGCTGTTCGGAAAAAATATTTTCGGAAAATCGGAAAATCGGAAATTTCCGAAAATATTTTCGGAAAATTCGGAAAAATTTCGGAAAATTCGGAAAATTTTGGGAAAATATTTTTTAAAGTTGTTATTGTACTGAAAATATTTTAAAAAATGAGAAAGTGATAATTCGACGATATTGGGGTGGGCATTCAATCGTTTATCAACAAGTTTATTTTGAAACTCAAAATATAAATATAACAACATCTTTGGAACTATTGAGTCAGTTTTGGTAGGTGTTAATTTTGGGAAAGAGTAACTGCTCAATATTATCATGGTCGAGAGAGAGAATTTTCTTAGCAGAACTGAATATCTTCTACCTCCTCAGGTACAGGAGAAGAGCAATGATACTTAAGAGGGAGGCGAGAGCGAATAGGGGAGAAAGCACAGCTGATTTTGTAATATCATTAGGTCAAGGGGTGCGAATCTGGATGGGAAAGAGCTGCCACTTATCAAGATTCATGGTAATTTTGAATACAGTATACTTTCGTCTGATACTTACAAAACAATCTTAATAAAAAAAAGAAGTTATTACTGTTTTTTTTTTGTTTTTAGTGTATATTTTCATGAGAAAAATATTTTATTCAAAGACTTTGAGTCACTATAAATGTTTTTTTAATGTATATTTTCGTGAGAAAAATATTTTATTAAATGACTTTTAGTTACTAGAAATTTTCCGAATTTTCCGAAAAAAATCGGAAAATCGGAAAATCAAAATTTTCCGAAAAAGGTCGGAAAATCGGAAAATTCGGAAAATCGGAAAATCGGAAATCCCTGCCCTGGTGTGGAGAGAGAGAGAGAGAAATGTTAAAGCGCAAGCGCCTGGCGCTTTCGTGTCTCGCGTACTGTTCTAACGATTACATTGCAGTATTTTTCTTGCTGCACATGCGGGGTAGAGTGCAAAAAGGAAGATGTGCACGGTTGGCATGGTTCCCTGAAAAAGATAGTACGGTAGATTTCCTGAAAGATAGAGAGTACGGTAGATTCCCTGAAAGATAGAGAATACGGTAGATTCATTTGCAGATTCAAGTACGTAGATCAACTCTCCCGATACACGAAGCTATCGTATCGTGTGCTCTTCCCGCTCGAACTGCGACTCTTCAATGTGGTCAGGCTATTATTGATTTATCGATTTATTGTGATTTATTTTTAATCATTGATTTATCGATTGATTTTAATATATTTCTAATTATTGATTTATCGATTAATTATGATTGATTTAGAATAATTGATTTATCGATTAATTTTGATTTATGATCTTTGATCTAGCCAGGGTCAGGCCGGAAAAGAATTATGTTGTTGTAAATTGTAGTCATGCCTACTTAACTTACTAGACTAGCTTTAATGATAATATTTATAATATCATTGATAATTGACATTAATGGAACAAATCCAGGGGTGAATGGCGAAAGTACCAGTTGTATTCATGTTTCACTCTGGCTATAAACCAACTCCAGGCTCAATTATCTGATATCGTATCATTATTGCAGTCGGATGACGCAGTGAACGGCGATCGTCTGTACGATCTGGTGGCCGTGGTCGTCCACTGCGGAGCCACGCCCAATAGGTTGGAATAGGACTTTTTAATAATAATAATAATAATAATAATAATAATAATAATATTAATAATATTAATAATAATAATAATAATAAAAATATTAATATTATTATTAATATTTTCGATATTAAGTTATATTAGTTACTAATTAATTAGCCACACCGAATTTTTCATTTACAGTATTAAATAATATGGAAAGGCGCACCCAAATCTAATTTTAAACTCCGCTCTGGCAATGCTCTCTCTCTCGCTTTCTTTGTCAGAGAGAAGAGTGAAACATTGCTGCCTTTTGTCTTTTGTGCGCTTAAAAAATATCCTTTATATTATTTAATTGCGAACTTGACTCTACTGCGAATATTTCTTTCTTGTTTTTGGTTCGATAGTATCGAAAATCCTATAATTGCAAAATCAAAATACTCGGAACTCTTCGCACACTCATTATCGTCGTGAAACGCCGATTAAGCGGGGCATTTTACTTTCGAGCTGTTGCATTACTAGACGTACGGTCGAAACACCATAGGGCATATTGCTAGTTAACTTATTTAATCAAAAAAATTATATTTAAAGTGCATGCATTCTTATTGTACATCTCTTAATAATATTAATTTAATTACTAAAATGTATTCATATTTTTTCTAAATTTAATTCTAATTTTAAAAAATCTTTCATATCAATTTATTGATTTATTGATCTATTATTTTATCAATGTATCGATCTTTCAGGGGTCACTATATCACCGTCGTGAAGAGCAACAACTTCTGGCTGCTATTCGACGATGATATTGTCGATGTGAGTGAGAGTTGGTCTTTAAAGGCGAAAAATATGCTAAAATTTTTGATAAATTTTGTATTGATTATTGAAACATTAGCACGAAAGGCTGTTGGTGACTCCTTCACAGCATTATCATTGAAAATTATAACAAATGCCAATAATTCATTTGGATAGCGTAGAATGTGAAGTGGCCGAAATTTTGAAGGGAACGATGATTCTCTCATTTTTTAAAATTTACTTTTATCTGCGCACGAGAACGCAACGAGAACAATGTGATCATGTGAGAGGGGTATAATGATATACCACTCTCATGAATTACTATCGTGAATAATAATAAAACTAATATCATAATAATAATAATAATATGTTGAATAATAATAAAAAGGGGATGAGGGAGGTGGATAAGGTAATATTCTTCTTTTGAGCAGAGCATTTAGTCATGGTGGCACGATCGTGTTTCACTCTGCCGATATGCATTGTATTTGATGATTTGAGCTTCCTTCGCTTCGACATTTATCTATGCTTCTGCGAGCAACTAGGCACTGCCGAGTTTTTTTTTTAAATTTAAAAATAAAATAAATATTTTTAAAAAGAAATAAATAAATAATGATTTATGTTAATTGGCAGAAGATCGAGTGTTCGGCGATCGAGGACTTCTTCGGACTCTCCGACGGAGGACTGCAGAAGAACTCCGAATCGGCCTACATCCTATTCTATCAGGTAAAGATCAAAGATCAAAGATCGAAGATCAACTATTTAAAAATTCAAAGTTGCTAGACTATTATTATAGTCTAATAGTGATACAAAGATCAAAGATCAACTATTTAACAATTCAGATTTTCTAAACTATTATTATAGTCTAATAGTGATACAAAGATCAAAGATCAAACATTTAAAAATTCATTATAGTCTAATAGGGCTAGTAGTGATGCAAAGATCAACGATCAGATGTGACGATTGAACAAACATTTGTGGCATTTGTTTTGGTGTCTGTTGGTTCCTCTTGTGCACTCTCACCTTAAATTAATTGTCATTTGCTCAACTCTCCTATCTCAATCTCTCGTAGACAAAGACAGAGAGCATTGCCAGAGCGGGGAGCTTGAAATTAAAGCGAGGTGTGTGCCTTTAAGACGATAAATCATGCGAAAGATCAAAGATCAGATGGGAACATTGAATATTTGTTATAGCGGCCGAAACACCATAAGGGACATTGTTAACTAACTTATTCATTTAAAACAATACATTTAAAGTGCATCCATACTTATCCTTATATATCTATTAATATTATTAATTTAATATATATTTATTATATATTGTACAGGCCCGTGACGTCGTCTCCACTGGCCACGCCCCCGCCACGACGGTCCAATCAGCGCAGGCCACGCCCACTTATCACTCCTCCTCCTCTCCGCCCCCATTCGCGACGACATCTGATCATGTTAGCGTATGAATGAGTGAATGTTCGTGCCACCATCGGGTTACTGTATTTTCGTCGGTTCTTTGCTCTATAGTCAATCAATAATTCAATAAAGTCAATCGATAATCCATGTACACCTGTACCATATAATAGTCACCTGTGAATCGTCGTACGCAGTAATAATAATAGATTTATTTATTGTCATTATTACTACTCTACGTTTTAATTTGTGTAGAAGCTGTTGTTTTGTAGTAGTATTATCTTATTTGTCAATTTCGATGTAAGGCTCTTTACAGTATGAGAATATAATATTTATGTGAACGAATAAAAGTAATAATAATAATAATAATATAATTCGTCGTAAGAAAAAATTGATTTACGCAAACAATTGATTGATCAAATCATTTACCCATTTGATTGAGAAGGAAAGAAAGAGAGACAAATAAAAATATTAATAATAGTAATAATAATAATAGTGATAATAAAATATATTATAGCACTTTGTTGGTTTTTTTTCAATTGAGACATTCGGAGTACAATATCGATCTATTGTGACAGTAACCCGTGGTAGATCATTGAGGTGTACGGTAGGTTACGGTAGAGGGGAGAATTTAGGAGTACAGTAGGTTAATGCTATGATACTGTGATTGAATGCTGTGGGGTTACCGTAGTCAATCCGATATTCTTCGGTTGCAGGTGTTCTCGTGGATGGAGACGCTGTGCTCCGACCAGAAGTACTACTGTGAGGCGTGTTGCTCGAAGCAGGAGGCGCAGAAACGGATGAGGATCAAGAAACTGCCCAAGATGCTCGCGCTGCATCTCAAGAGGTTTAGTTATTTATTTAATTAATTATTTACTTTATTTTTTTAAAATTTATTTCCTTCTGTCAGAGCTGGCAATGGTCATTTCTCGATCTTGGGTGTTTTGACTCGCGGCGTAAGCCACCCTTTATCTGTGTCTAAAGCCTGATTGTGAGGCGCAAAATTTGGCTGCTACCCCAACCTACCGCACAGTTTGTACTTTAAAGGATAATTCCGAGTTAATTCGAAGCTCTCGAAATCAAAGAAAGCGAGAGAGAGAGAGAGAGAGAGAGAGAGAGAGAGAGAGAGAGAGAGAGAGAGAGAGAGAGAGAGAGAGAGAGAGAGAGAGAGAGAGAGAGAGAGAGAGAGAGAGAGAGAGAGAGAGAGAGAGAGAGAGAGAGAGAGAGAGAGAGTGTGTGTGTGTGTTAAAGCGCAAGCGCCTGGCGCTTTCGTGCCTCGCGTACTGTTCTAAAGATTACATTGCAGTATTTTCTTGCTGCGTATTCGGGGTAGACTGCGAAAATGAAGATGTATGTACACGGTTGGCATGTCTCCCTGAAAGAGAGTACGGTAGATTCCCTGAAAGAGAGAGTACGGTAGATTCCCTGAAAGAGAGAGCACGGTAGATTCCCTGAAAGAGAGAGTACGGTAGATTCCCTGAAAGAGAGAGTACGGTAGATTCCCTGAAAGAGAGAGTACGGTAGATTCCCTGAAAGAGAGAGCACGGTAGATTCCCTGAAAGAGAGAGTACGGTAGATTCCCTGAAAGAGAGTACGGTAGATTCCCTGAAAGAGAGTACGGTAGATTCCCTGAATGAGAGAGTACGGTAGATTCCCTGAAAGAGAGTACGGTAGATTCCCTGAAAGAGAGTACGGTAGATTCCCTGAAAGAGAGAGTACGGTAGATTCCCTGAAAGAGAGTACGGTAGATTCCCTGAAAGAGAGTACGGTAGATTCCCTGAAAGAGAGTACGGTAGATTCCCTGAAAGAGAGTACGGTAGATTCCCTGAAAGAGAGTACGGTAGATTCCCTGAATGAGAGAGTACGGTAGATTCCCTGAAAGAGAGTACGGTAGATTCCCTGAAAGAGAGTACGGTAGATTCCCTGAAAGAGAGAGTACGGTAGATTCCCTGAAAGAGAGAGTACGGTAGATTCCCTGAAAGAGAGTACGGTAGATTCCCTGAAAGAGAGTACGGTAGATTCCCTGAAAGAGAGTACGGTAGATTCCCTGAAAGAGAGTACGGTAGATTCCCTGAATGAGAGAGTACGGTAGATTCCCTGAAAGAGAGTACGGTAGATTCCCTGAAAGAGAGAGTACGGTAGATTCCCTGAAAGAGAGAGCACGGTAGATTCCCTGAAAGAGAGAGTACGGTAGATTCCCTGAAAGAGAGAGTACGGTAGATTCCCTGAAAGAGAGAGTACGGTAGATTCCCTGAAAGAGAGAGCACGGTAGATTCCCTGAAAGAGAGAGTACGGTAGATTCCCTGAAAGAGAGTACGGTAGATTCCCTGAAAGAGAGTACGGTAGATTCCCTGAATGAGAGAGTACGGTAGATTCCCTGAAAGAGAGTACGGTAGATTCCCTGAAAGAGAGTACGGTAGATTCCCTGAAAGAGAGAGTACGGTAGATTCCCTGAAAGAGAGTACGGTAGATTCCCTGAAAGAGAGTACGGTAGATTCCCTGAAAGAGAGTACGGTAGATTCCCTGAAAGAGAGTACGGTAGATTCCCTGAAAGAGAGTACGGTAGATTCCCTGAATGAGAGAGTACGGTAGATTCCCTGAAAGAGAGTACGGTAGATTCCCTGAAAGAGAGTACGGTAGATTCCCTGAAAGAGAGAGTACGGTAGATTCCCTGAAAGAGAGAGTACGGTAGATTCCCTGAAAGAGAGTACGGTAGATTCCCTGAAAGAGAGTACGGTAGATTCCCTGAAAGAGAGTACGGTAGATTCCCTGAAAGAGAGTACGGTAGATTCCCTGAAAGAGAGTACGGTAGATTCCCTGAAAGAGAGTACGGTAGATTCCCTGAAAGAGAGTACGGTAGATTCCCTGAAAGAGAGAGAGTACGGTAGATTCCCTGAAAGAGAGAGTACGGTAGATTCCCTGAAAGAGAGAGTACGGTAGATTCCCTGAAAGAGAGAGTACGGTAGATTCCCTGAAAGAGAGAGTACGGTAGATTCCCTGAAAGAGAGAGCACGGTAGATTCCCTGAAAGAGAGAGCACGGTAGATTCCCTGAAAGAGAGAGTACGGTAGATTCCCTGAAAGAGAGAGTACGGTAGATTCCCTGAAAGAGAGAGTACGGTAGATTCCCTGAAAGAGAGAGTACGGTAGATTCCCTGAAAGAGAGAGTACGGTAGATTCCCTGAAAGAGAGAGTACGGTAGATTCCCTGAAAGAGAGAGTACGGTAGATTCCCTGAAAGAGAGAGTACGGTAGATTCCCTGAAAGAGAGAGTACGGTAGATTCCCTGAAAGAGAGAGTACGGTAGATTCATTTGCAGATTCAAGTACGTCGACCAACTGTCACGATACACGAAGCTATCGTATCGTGTGCTCTTCCCGCTTGAACTACGGCTATTCAATGTGGTCAGGCAATTATTGATTTATCGATTGATTTAGATTTATTTTTTGTAATTATTGATTTATCGATTTATTTTGTAATTATTGATTTATCGATTTATTTTGTAATTATTGATTTATCGATTGATTTTGATTTATGAGCATTGATAGAACCAGGGTCAGGCCATAAAAGAATTTTGTTGCAAATTGCACTCTCGCCTGCTTGACTTTCTAGACTAGCTTTAATGATAATATTTATAATATCATAAATAATTTACATTAATGGATCAAATCCAGGGGATGGCGAAGGGACCAGTGGTATTCATGTTTCACTCTGGCTATAAAATATTGGAAAAGTAGATGGAAAAGTAGTATCGCTTCGGAAGTGACAAACTTTTGCAATAAATACCCTTTACACGAGTGTTTAATTGCTACTTTTCTAACTACTTTTACAATCACAAAATGAACACTACTTTTCACTCTTCCTTTGACTCTAATGAAGTCCATTTCCGTGTCAAGTACGGTACGAGCATGGGCAAGCTGAAGAAGAGTTATGCCGACAGAACCGGTGTCTCCGTAAGCTCTCTTCGTTTCCTCTTCGATGGCCGTAGAATCAACGATGATGACACCCCCAAGACTCTTGAAATGGAAGAAGATGATGTTATCGAAGTTTATCAGGAACAATTGGGCGGATCATCCCTTTAAATACTTTTCTTGTTACTCGTCACTCCTTTCCATGGTCTCAGCTGCTAATCGGCACCTTTAATATTTATGCAACGTTCCGAGAACATTTTGTTGTATTCGTTATTTAACCTCACTAATCACACGTTCCAATTTTGTTCATGTAATCGTGAAACGCGATATCGGTAAATATAATCCTTCTACTTTTTTTCCAAGATTTTAACACCACATTAGCTTCATCATCTGATATCGTATCTATCATTGCAGTCGGATGACGCGGTGAACGGCGATCGTCTGTACGATCTGGTGGCCGTGGTCGTCCATTGCGGAGCCACACCCAATAGGTTGGGATAAGACATTTTAATAATAATAATAATAATAATAATAATGATAGTAATAATAATATTAATATTAATTATTTCGTTATTAATTAATATTAGTTACCAATTAAAGTTCGTCATTGATTAGCCACCCAGAATGTTTTGGAATAGGAGTTTTTGAATTTCATCTTTTGTAATTTAGAGGCGCACTTCAACCTAATTTTAAACTCCGCTCTGGTCTCTCTCTCTCTCGCTTTCCTTGCCAGAGCGAAGTGTGAAAAATTGTGGCGTTGTATCTTTTGTGCACTTAACAAATATTGTTTATATTAATTAATTGCGAACTTGACTCTACTGCGAATATTTCATTCTTGTTTTTAGTTCGATAGTATCAAGAGATCTGCGGTTGAACAAAATAATCCGAACTCTTCGCATACTCATTAACTTCGTGAAACGCCGATTCAGTGGGGGGGGGGGGCATTTTACTTTTGACCTTTTGCATTACTGGACGTAGCGGCAGAAACACCATATGGCACATTGCTAGTTAACCTATTTAATCAAAAAATTTATATTTAAAGTGCATGCATTCTTATTCTTGTACATCTATTAATAATATTAATTTAATTACTAAAATGTATTCATATTTTTTCTAAATTTAATTCTAATTTAAAAAAATCTTTCATATCAATTTATTGATTTATTGATCTATTATTTTATCAATGTATCGATCTTTCAGGGGTCACAATATCACCGTCGTGAAGAGCAACAACTTCTGGCTGCTATTCGACGATGATATTGTCGATGTGAGTGAGAGTTGGTCTTTAAAGGCGAAAAATATGCTAAAATTTTTGATAAATTTTGTATTGATTTTTGAAACATTAGCACGAAAGGCTGGGATGAGGGAGGTGGAGATATTCTTCTTTTGAGCAGAGCATTTAGTCATCCTGGCACGATCGTGTTTCACTCTGCCGATACGCATTGTATTTGATGCAATATTTGATGCTTTTGAGATTAATGAAAAAAAAAGAATTGTGAGGGTGCGAAAAAAAGAGTTTTTGAAACATAAGTACGAAGGGCTGTTGGTGACGCCTCTACTATTCATTCACATTTAGCGAGCAAATGTGCGAAATAAGAGAGAGAAAAAGTATAACAAATGTCAATAATTTGTGAGGCGTAGCGGGAAGTGGTGACGATTTTGCAGGCCACGATATGATTCTCTCATTTTTAAATATTTTTATCTACGCCCGAGAGCGCAACGAAAACAATGTGAATATGTGAGAGGGGCATAATGACACAATGATACGCGCTCATGAATTACTATGGTGAATAGAAAGGGGTGGGGGTAAGAAGATATTGTCTTTTGAGCAGATCATTTAGTCATCCTGGCACGATCGTGTTTCACTCTGCCGATATGCATTGTATTTGATGATTTGAGCTTCCTTCACTTCGACATTTATCTATGCTTCTGCGAGCAACTAGGCACTGCCGAGTTTTTTTTTAATTTAAAAATAAAATAAATATTTTTAAAATGAAATAAATCAATAATGATTTATGTTAATTGGCAGAAGATCGAGTGTTCGGCAATCGAGGACTTCTTCGGACTCTCCGACGGAGGACTGCAGAAGAACTCCGAATCGGCCTACATCCTATTCTATCAGGTAAAGATCAAAGATCAAAGATCGAAGATCAACTATTTAAAAATTCAAATTTTTTAAAACTATTATTATAGTCTAATAGTGATACCAAGATCAAAGATCAAACATTTAAAAATTCATAGTCTAATAGGGCTAGTAGTGATTCAAAGATCAACGATCAGATGTGAGCATTGAATATTTATTATATATTGTACAGGCCCGTGACGTCGTCTCCACTGGCCACGCCCCCGCCACGACGGTCCAATCAGCGCAGGCCACGCCCACTTATCACTCCACCTCCCCGCCCCCTTTCGCAACGACCTCTGATCATGTTAGCGTATGAATGAATGAGACTGTTCGTGCCACCATCGGGTTACTGTATTTTCGTCGGTTCTTTGCTCTATAGTCAATCAATAATTCAATAAAGTCAATCGATAATCCATGTACACCCCTGTACCATATAATAGTCACCCGTGAATCGTCGTACGCAGTAATAATAATAGATTTATTTATTGTTATTATTATTACTGTACGTTTTAATTTGTATAGAAGCTGTTGTTTTGTAGTAGTATTATCTTATTTGTCAATTTCGATGTAAGACTCTTTACAGTATGAGAATATAATATTTATGTGAACGAATAAAAGTAATAATAATTATAATATTATAATTCGTCGTAAGAAAAATTTGATTTATAATACACAAACAATCGATTGATCAAATCATTTACCCATTTGATTGAGAAGGAAAGAGTGAGAGACAAATAAAAATAATAATAATAGTAATAATATTAGTGATAATAATATATTATAGCACTTTGTTGTTTTTTTTTCAATTGAGACTTATTCGGAGTACAATATCGATCTATTGCGACAGTAACCCGTGTTAGAGCATTGAGGAGTACGGTGGTTACGGTAGAGGGGAGGATTTAGGAGTACGGTAGGTCAACGTTACGATACTGGGATTGCGTGATTACAGTTACCGTAGTCAGTCCGATGAAATTTGATCTGTCGGATTACGGTAGGAATTGGCTTTTATCGATTGATTTTCGGCAAATGCCACCCTGCTCCGGGGTGCGATCGATTCCGCCAGCGCGTCCAATCGAGTGTTGAGATCTTCGCGCAGCTTCTGAATCGCATCCAGCGCACTCGGCGAGTGATCACTTAATTAATATTATATTTATTTAAAAATATTTTTAATTCACAAATAAATTTATTTCGAAATATCTAACGCCATTCCATTCAGAGTTCTGACACATTCTAACATAAATGCTTCCCGACAAGAGGTTTTACGATGCAACCAAACTAAAATGTGCTTAAAAATAATTAAATTAAAAATTAAATATTTTTAAAAATACCGTCTGGATTTGGGCGATTGCAAGCCCTTGAGATTGAAGGAGAATTGGGTTTCGGTCTTACGCAGGGCGGAGTGACGAGGGCTTATGGAGACAATCGATGGGGACGCTTAAATTAGTAATATTAAATAAATTTAAATTTAAAATATACAATTTAAAATGGAGATGGTCCCTGGATATTACGGGTGGGATACAACTGCGTCAGCAAAAATTTTAATTGTATGCGTATTGATCAGCAAAATTGGACCATTAGCTGCATTTCATTATTTCTGCAACCCACGTTCGTTTTTTTTGTCTGAAAATGTGAGTAGCAGTCACATGCTCGTGAAGGGTCGCGGAATATTCACATACCGTCACTGGTCCAAAATAATAATAATAATATATTTTTTAAAAAGATTACGATTAGGCGTGGCATGAACCGCGGGAGACAGAGGCACTGCTACGGTGTTCTGGACGGGTGAGGCGGACGCACGTGGAGGCGACGGATCTTAAACTTTTCGAAATATTAAAGTAACACCCCAGACTAATTTCACTGTCCGCATTGCCAATACTCTCTCGCAGACAAAGTAAGCGAGAGAGTGTGGCCAGAGCGGACAGTTTCAAATTAGCTTGGGGTTTCCCTTTAAGAGATGAATTGTATATAATTTTTGCCTGCTAATGACAGTTGTCGCTATGAAATATTACTCAAATTAAATTAATATTCTGCCTTATGCTACTAAATGCAATCAATAAAATACCATACCTTTATCGTTTGTAGACGGTGGCGAAATATCGATTGGTTCAGATATCGTAGTGGCCGGGAGAATGATCACGGAGTCACTGGAATTATTGATTTTATCAATTAAATTATTGATTTTAAAATAATTTAATTTCGATTACTCTCAAAATCTTTGGGAGGGTTTTTGAAACCCTTTGAGTACGCGAAAATATCCATCATGTATCTTTTTTTCTGAAATTTTTTTTAAAGGCAAACCCCGAGCTAATTTGAAACTCTCCGCTCTGGCAACACTCTCTCTTTAACAGAGAAAACGAGAGAGCATAACCAGAGTGGAGAGTAACCTCGGTGTGTTATTTTAAAGGTTTGCCACTTTACCGTTCATCGTCGCTCACTCCGTCAGACTCCTCAGCAACGCTCGCCCGATGTCGATTCAGTCGGCGAAGACTCGATCCTGAATTATTGATTATTGATTTTTAAAAAAACATTTGCACATTTCTTTAGTTGTTATTTGCACAAGAATATTGATTATTTATAATCATTTCAGTTACCAAAATATTGATTTATTGATTGAATTACCGGCAGAGAAGGCCCTAGTAGTGGAGGACATCGTCCGCATTATATCTCGCTTGACCGCGTCGATATGCGAAGCGGACCGTACGATTTCCTTTCGACGATCGTCACGAAGCTCATATCTACAAATAAGCTCGATTAAAAACCTGCAAAAGATTGGTGCCTCATGCTGGAATCGAACCAGCGACCTTCTGTTTACTAGACAGACGCTCTGCCACTGAGCCAATGAGGCAGATGATAGGCAAGCACACCTTAAACTACTAATGTCTTGCTTGATCTCCAACAGATCGTCCTCGTTCACTCCGTCCATCTTCTGACCCTTCTTCGTTTGATGGATATATCTGAATTATTGATTTTTAAATATCGATTTTATAGTTGAAAAAATTATTTAAACCTCGCCACTAATCGTTGGATGATATCAGCATACGTGAGAGTTTTTGTCTGACTCTCCTCATCGGAAGCCACTGAAAAATCGATAATATTCATGAAAAAATAGGTAATATTTATGATAAATCGATAATACACTTATGCTTTTGTTGTTTTTTTTTGTTATGTGGCACCCGGGGTCAAGATGAAAAAAAATCATGATTCATGCCGCATCATGCCCCGGCCGTTTTACGGAGTGAATAAAGATTTCAAAAGGAACGTACAAGTTTGCGGGATCGTAATTTGTTAAAGGGAGCGTTACCTCACTCAATGGTCTCTTCATTGCGCACACTACTTTTATGTTCTCTAACAACGAGAGAGCATTGCGCGTCGAAGAGACAATTGAGTGAGGTTACGCTCCCTTTAAGAGACCGGCTCGGTAAGACGCGAGCATGGTCCGGACATTGGCGAGGAATTACGATCTGGCCCTCAATACTTTCATCATAGACACATACCGGGGGGAGACCGATGAAAGTTATAGTGAAAATGTCCTTAGGCTCAAACCCGGCTCAAATATGTCACATTAAATAAAAAATTGAAAAATTCATATCTTTTCAATCGTGATAGCTAGGACATTTATTTCTTTTTATTAGTGAATAACATGTCATGCACTCTTACAAACACTGCTGAACATTAATATCATATCGTTCTGAATATGTTTTTTCGTGTCTGATTTTCAGATTTTGCTTCTTCTATCCTCGTTGAACAGAGAGCGCAAGTAATGACATAGGTCGCGTACAGCAAGCAAAGCTGTACCATTGTTATCAGTAGGAGTGTACTGTACTGCACTACCGTAACCGTCAGGAATCACAAACTAACTTTTTTTCAGTCGACACTTGATTATCAACTATGACCCGGGGTTCATGATTGAGAATGGCTGAGGTCGAAAAATGCATGATGATCCCAGACCAAATACTATTTGGCATTATATCAGCAGTGGGCCAACTTTTAATTTTATGGATACCATAGCTCGAATTACCGTAATCTAGCTACCGTATCCTATAATAATGTGATGAAATTCTCGGAAAATTCAGGTGCGTGCATTACTATTACGGTAATTCGAGCTATGGTATCCATAAAAATAAAAGTTGGCCCACTGTTGATATAATGCCAAATAGTATTTGGTCTGGGATCATCATGAATTTTTCGACCTCAGTCATTCTCAACCATGTACCCCGGGTCATGGTTGAGAATCATGGGTCGTCTGAAAAAAATTTAGTTCGTGATTCTTGACGGCTAGGGTAGTGCGGCACAGTACACTTATACTCATATCAATGGTACATCGTTGGTTGCTGTACGCCACCTTCGAACCGATTTATATGAAAGAAACATATAAATATTCAAGTTTGATTATTTAAAAAATAAATTCGAGATTTGCGCAACGACGATTCTACACGCTGCAGTTGTTTCTGCAAACGCACATGTATCAGCCACCATCCGCCCTATGAATCAACTTGCCTTGACGGTCGACTGAATGTGGGAGTTGAAAAAATAAAAATAAAATAATGATTTTTCTAATTTTTTTAAAAATGTACTCCGAGTCCACTTGTATATTTTTCCTGTGCACTCGCATCACTACGAGTAAAATGACATAATAAAGCTACCTCTTACTCTTGCGAATTTCAAGAAATTTAATTTTCGATTTTTGCAATTTACACATTTCTCACATTCTCGATGCCTGCGAAATGTTGGCTGGCCAAGGGAATGTGACCGCCATGTACATAATCGTCAGGGCCACAATATGCACTATGTCATTACTTGCGCTATCTGGTCAACGAGGATAGAAGAAGCAAAATCTGAAAATCAGACACGAAAAAACATATTCAGAACGATATGATATTAATGTTCAGCAGTGTTTGTAAGAGTGCATGACATGTTATTCACTAATAAAAAGAAATAAATGTCCTAGCTATCACGATTGAAAAGATATGAATTTTTCAATTTTTTACTTAATGTGACATATTTGAGCCGGGTTTGAGCCTAAGGACATTTTCACTATAACTTTCATCGGTTTCCCCCCGGTATGTGTCTATGATGAAAGTATTGAAGTTCAGATCGAAAGTCCTCGCCAATGTCCGGCAGGGGGTCGAAATGCTCGAGTCTTACCGAGCCGGTCTCTTAAAGAAGGGGACCCACGAGTTTTTTCGTGACTGAACTGGCCAGACAGAACTATTGATCAAATCTTCTTGTATACAAAAACAATTTTCTCTAAAACTTTAGATGCCCCAGAACACCGTAATTCGGACTTAAAGGGAGCGCGACCTCCCTCAATGACCTCTTTATAGCGCATACTATTTCTCTGTTCTCTAACAACGAGAGAGCGTAGAGCGTTGAAGAGACCGTTGACAAAGGTTTCGGTCTCTTTAAAGTTCATTGATATGCCCAGGGAAAGGCGCGAGTTTTTTGAAATTGAAGTACAAATGTATAGATAATTGCAAACGGGAATCGAACCCACGTGGCACGGTTTCAAGCGTTGACTACTAACCACTGAGCCACACGCCCTACGCGTTCAACCAGTCAAATCTATCAGAGAACAGAATGTCACTTCCTATAATCCACGTTCTTCATGTCAATGGCGCAGCCCAAATCTCGTGGGTCCCCTTTTTTAAGAATATTTACTTTATATTAGAAATACGCCGAAAATATTTTATAGAAACAATAAATAGATAAATAAGTACCAGCTCCATCCTTTTGTTTCATATGCTGCTTTCGGGAGTATCCGGGTCGCTAAAAGTAAATTAGAATATTACAATTTACATTTTACATACAATATACAATGTTAATTGTACAAATATTTATATTGAAAAACGATACACAAAGTTGCTCATCGAGATCATGCCCGAAATAGTAAATTACTTAATTTAATTTAATTAAAACATATATTATTAATGTAATTAATAATAAAAATGATATAATAAATACTTTATTGCATACCCTAATCGTGGCACGGGATCTTCCCTTGGCATATTCGTATTTGCCAAAGATCCATCGAATCGTATTCCACATGTTGCTCACAGCGTAAATTCTGAAATATTGTAATATTTTTTATTGATTTTTCTTACTTTTTATAATAATTCAATAACCTCATCTCCGCTCTGGCAATGCATTGCCAGAGCGGAGAGTTTAAAGGCACAACACAAGCTTCATTTTGCTACCCCAATTTGCAAGACTCTCTCGTAAAAAAATAAAGCGAGAGAGTGTTGCCAGAGCGGAGAGTTTCAAATTGACTCGTGCACACAGAGAAATAAGTGTTATCCACGGAGCATAAGAGCCTCAGCTCTTATATTTAACACTTTTCCAGCACAAAAAGTGCTAAATATAACACTTCTCAGGTCTTATGCTCCGTGGATAACACTTATTTCTCTGACTGCAACACTCACATGGACTAGGCGCTCAGCCGAGCTAATTTTTATCTCTGCTCTGGCCGTATTCTATCGTATACAAAGAAAACGAGAGAGTGTTGCCAGAGATGTACCCCTTTAACACTCACATGGACTTGGGCGTGATGATAATATTGAACGGGGGCGAGAGACTGCTTCCCTCGTCGAAATGTGCCATCCACAGCTTCGTTCGGTGAAATTTCCACTCCAAATCGGCGTGATCCTGAAATTTTCAGAAATGAAGTTGTGAAATTTTCAGGATTTTCCGAGACTTTATTTAATATTATTTATATTTTTAGAAAAGTTTGAATCCAGATATAAACGTACATTGATCGTCTGGAAGCTGTGCGACCTGAAACAAAAATATTAAATTAAATCAGAAATAAAATTAATATTCACAATTAAAATAAGGACATGTCAAAAGCATGTTCCATATGCTATGTATGTTGTCATTATTTGATTATTATGATATTTTAGCATTATAAAAGTGTTCGATCTTAGTCAGAAAACACCAAAATGATGAGAAATGCGTATTAATTTCAAACTCCCCGCCATGGCGCTGGCTCCGCTCTCTCGCTCTTTGTCTACGAGAGAGCGTTGCCAGAGCAGATAGTTTTCCATCAGCTCGGGATGTGCCGTTCACCTATGTACAAAAACTTACAAAACTCACACCATTTCCTTGTGTATATAATATGATTGAATAAAGAATAATAATAACAATAAAACTCACATCATCGCAATCAGCATATTGAGCAGGACAATGATCGACGTCATATGGTAGGTGATGAAGAGCGCGCGCCCTACCCACATGGTTACCGCGTGATGCTCGATCACATCCGTATCCTCGACCTTGAATTTGATCTTTGATCTTTGAACTTTGATCTTTGATCCTTGATCTCCTTACTTTAGTGATAGAGAACAGCGACCAGAGCAGGGTCTGGTACGAATCGGCGATCGATGAGAACACATTCGACTCCATCTTGCACGGAGCGTCGTCCATGCAGACTGGCTTCAGCGGGTCGTAGTACCTACAGCGGGGGAAGCGTTTAAAGAAGGGGATCCATGAGTTGGCATGACTGACGCCCGCCACGATAAGCATGTTGGCTATTGTTTATATTATATGGTAATTGGCGTAAGGGATAATGCGAAAATGAGAGAGTAAAGTATGCAAATCGGATGGGCACTCTCTACATGCCTTGAAAGTTATACTTTCAATGCGCATAGTGTGCTTTAACATGTCGGGAAATTTATATCAGATATGTCTTTCGATTAGTGTGATGAATCTCTATCATTCTATCCGAACAGTCTTATTACGAAAAAACTCGTGGGTCTCCATCTTTAAAGGGAGCGAAACCACTTGTCAACGGCCTCTTCAACTGTCTTCGCTCTCTCGTTGTTAGAGAACAAAGAAATAGTGTGCGCAATCAAGAGGCCATTGAGATGCCATTGGTCACTCTCCCTTTAATTGAAACTTGGTAAAATGCCAAAAAATACGGTACGCTTCACCACAGTCTATCGCTTCAACCGCTCGCGCTCTCTCACTTTTGCGTACTCTCTCGCTATTTTTCGCTAAACCTCCCTCTCTATCACACCGTGGCCGCTCTCGAAACCCGCGGAATTGCTGCTAGAGTTCGTAATTAAATTGCAGCTATGCACTTCTTGTTCTAATGTGTCCTTTATATTTTTGGATTAAAGCGAATTTGAAACTTTCCGCTCTGGTCACATTCTCTCGCTTTCTTTGTCTGCGAGAGAGTATTTCCAGAGCGGAGAGTTCTACATTAGCACTTTGCGTGCTTTCAAATGTGTCTCTGAACACTCTTTTCTCTTATCGTGACTGATCAGAATGTGTTCGCTTCTTTCTCAATTCTAATTTTCAAATAGTTTTTTTTAGCATACTTTTCGATTTATGCAGCGTTACATTTGCCTTACGTGCCTACGCCGTAACCTCCACCTTAACGACGGAGACGGAGGTTTTGACGTAGTAGTCACGTAAGGCAAGGCAACGATGCATTTGGCATAATTCTTTCGGCACGAACCAGTATAGCTGAGCTAATCCAATCGAGAATGAGCTGATAATCAAAACGAAGATGAGCGTAAACTTGGCGACGTCGAATAACATACACCCGAGCGAGATCTGGAAAGGGTAATTTATTTAATAAATAAATAAATAAATGAATAAATAGATAAATAAATAAATAAATGAATAAATAAATTTATCATACACCATGATATTTCAACAAAAGAATTTTAAATATATATTTATTTACTTGTAATGGTCCCAGTCCGGGGTGGGTTTGAAACAGGTATATGATACGTGCGAACGAGAAAACATTTCCTATTGCGAACAGGGCCTGAAACAAAATTTAATTATTTAATTAGTTAATTGTTTTATTCATTTCTATATTAAAGAGTATTATACATCCAATAGATTAGATTTGTAACTCTCTGCTTTGGACAAACTGTCTCACTAACTTACTCAACTCAGTAACTCAGTAACCTCGAATACGACAGAGTCTAGCCAGTTGAAAATTATTTTGGGTTGCTAAAATAATCAATATTCTTACTTCAGCAATGAGCATCGGTTCAAAATCAGTCCATTTCGTTCTAACTTCGAATCTCCGAACGTCTCCATCTACTTCGAGAAACGAAAAGATCACGTAGGCTGAGGCCCTGCAATCGTTTACAATACATTGATTTTCTATGGACCTTTTTTTTGGAAAACTATGAAAAGTAAAACAAAATCAATAATTACATTGATTTAATAGATCTCATCGCATGCTAAAGGGGAAAGAAATGAAAAAAAAGTAGAACATGACTAAAATATAAATATTAAAAAAATCAAAAATCAAATAATTGCTAATTTTCATTAGCATAAACGCTGTACCTGACTGAGATCGTGCAGAGATACAGGCAGATCATGGCGAAGTCGAGCCAGTTCCACCATTGCTTCCGATACTTCGTGAATCCCTCTTCCCAGAGCTGCTTCATCTCCGACCACATCATACCTGGAATATATTTATTTATTTTTGTTATTAATTTATTTCTTTATTCATTTATTTATTTATTTGGTACACGACAGGTGCGATAGCGAATACAGAAATGATAGGTGAAGTAATACTAAAATAGTAAGGTTTTTTTCACATTTCGTTAACATTTCTGTTGGACTGCGCCAATAGTCTAATAGATAAACGATCATGGCATTGCATTGTATTGTATGAAGAGAAAAGGGGCGGAGCCTTACCAACAACTAAGTATAAGGGGCGGAGTCTTACCAACAGCCGTGAAAAAAGGGGGGGGGGGAGCGGAGTCTTACCAACAGCGAAGAATAAGGGGCGGAGTCTTACCAACAGCCGTGAAAAGGGGGCGGAGTTTTATCAACAACGGTAAAAAGGGGCGGAGTCTTACCAACAACGAAGAAAACTATTAGCATTTCAATGACGGTAGGAGGCGGCCCTCTATCAGCGGAGCGAGGCCACGGAGGCCCGGTTTGGGCACCCTTAAATCAATACTATAGATACTGTGGATACTGTAGATAATCTACCTTAATCGATCGATAAGCCTCGAAAGTTGCCAGCGTGAGCAATAACAGAAAACAACCTGGAATGTTTTTTTTTTTAAATTTAAATTTAAATATTTTAAAATATGAAAAAAGCTTACTGAATGATATGGAGTAATAGAGAAATTTCATAAATGGAGATCTAACAATTCGACCGATGCGACTTTTGGGAAACTGAAAAATATTATTGATTGCTTTGCTGCATCCCTCCGATTCGAACGACATTCTTTACAAATAACTTCATTAAAAGAATACTTCCCATCCAAAATGTGAACGATTGGAGACTTTAGTCCAAAAAATATTTTCGGATCGACAAAAGAAACGCCCCGGGCTGATTTTGCACTCCGCTTTGGAAATACTCTCTCGCAGACAAAGAAAGCGAGAGAGTGTGGCCAGAGCGGTGAGTTTCCTTTAAGGACCGAAATTGGGCAACTTACAATGATGTAGCAGAGTGAGAGCACCGGCCATAGGGCGATGAGCAGAATGCAGAGAAGAATGTTTATACTAAAATTGGTCAATTGTAAAATATCAAATTTTGCTTATATATTTAAAAAGGTCATCATCTGTAAGTTGTTTATTGCTTTGTACATACACATATATGTTCGACAGTATTTGGAACGACATTCAGTTAATGAGGAGGAAATGGAGAGTTAGGAAAATATGATAGATTGAAAACTCAGATGTGCTATGTAATGAGGACAGACAAATCAGACGTTTATGGACAACCACATATTCCCTAGTAGGCAAGTTCCTGATAAAGTTCTTTGTGTTGTATTGCAGAGGCACTAGTCAGCGATTACTATAAGTTTAAAAAAAATAATTTAAAAAATAAATAAAAAAATACTTTGATCCTCTTTGCTGTCTGCCGGGGAAACCCTCGTACCAAATGGAAGTGAGCAACTGTTGGCAATGAGGATGAGAGACGAACTGATAAGCGAACTTTATTATCTTGGTTTTGGGTAAAGCTTATTGGACACTTATCAGTCGTTTTCGATAAAGGTTGTGGTATTGTGTGTGTGTGTTTTGTATCAAGAATGTATTGTCGAATATGCCAGCTGTGAAATATTCCCAATATATTATATCCAATAATCAAAAATAAATTTTAAAATAATCAAAGATCACCGATTTCTGGCCATATTTAATGGCTAATTTGAGTCGGGACAGGCTCAACTTCGATGCCCAAACGTCGATGTTTTCGTCCTGATTCGATTCATCCTTGTTGAGCACCGCGATAACCTTGAAAGGTAAAAGGTAAAGGTGCCGCCCGTAATTCAAGGCACACGAAGTCCTGCGGGTGATCACTATTTGCCGCGCAATATTCAGACTCCGCCCACTTCTTCGCGCGACATACCATTTTCTCTACCATGTTTTATCGAATTTTATGGCGTTTCCTCATCATTTCACAGGACTTTCAATAAAAATAAAATTATATGCATTGAAAAAACGTTCGAAAAAACCTTTCGAAAATTTGGAGTGCGTTTTTCTCAACGGTGGAGAAGTTTACTATATTCGGCATTTGGCGCGGTGTGTGCAAAACTTTTGTAATTCTATAACATTTCAAGGCCAATTCAGTCCGGAGGGCCTAATCTCTTCTTCGGACCTACTTTACCGCGTGATCTAGAGAAAACCTTGAAGTAAATAAATAATTGCTTATAAATGCTTAATTGTCAGACAATAAATCAGGAGTTTTTGTTACTCCGAGCAAATTTCAAACATTTTTTCGCTCTGACTACACTCTAGCTTTTTTGAATGCCGAGAGCAAACTTATTGTTAGCTTGTTGCGCACCTTAAAATGTTCATACTTTCTTGCTTGTGCGTACGTTAATTTCGGTAGACATTTTCTGACTACTGTAAATCGAGCGTAAAATCGATATGTCTACACTGAGAGCAAACTTACCTGGCAAATCGTTACCCCGATACGCTTTCCTGGCATACGACAACCCCAAATGGTGAATTCAGCAGTTGAATAATTCACCATTTGGGGTAATCGTTTGCCAGGAAAGTGTATCGGGGTAACGATTTGCAAGGTAAGATTGCTCTCAGTGTACTCACCTCCTCGCTGCTTCTGCACTGACTGAGCAAGTCGCACGCGTACTGCTTGCATTGCTGCGACAGCTGAATTTATTTATTTAATTATTTAATATTCGTATTTATTTAATATTGTAAATTCGATTTTAATATCTAAAAATTTAGTCAATCTATATTTTCATCAATCGTCCAATCGTTTCCATGAATTATTTCTGTCCTACCCTATGGACAAATATCGAGTCCCCTGGATCAATAAAACATCCTCAGCAGGGCTGGGATTTTTTGATTTTGATTTTTTGAATTTTTTGAATTTTTTGACCATTTCAAAAAATTCAAAATCAAAAAAGTTTTTTGAATATTTCTCAAAAAATCAAAAAAAAAATGTAAAAAAGTGCCGTTAAAACGACAAAAAGTGTAACATTTGTGGAAAATTGTGACAACATTTGACAAAACTCAACTAAATTCCCATTTTTAACATTTTTCGCGGTCTTGCTGAAGCGGATTCTATGGGTTTTAGTGTGGATTAGTGTGTCCAATGCACTGACGTAGAATTTTTTAAAAGTGAAAAAAATATTGTATGATGTTTTTCATGTTTCAGAATTTGGTTAATTGCGTAATTGAACGTGTTAATCACTTTCCAGGCAAAAATGATGTGTCTGAATTGCTTAGTATCCTTTTAAACGAAGTAAAGAACTTTTTCAAAAAAATTTTGAATTCAAAAATTTTTTGAGCCATTTTTTGAATTTTTTGATTAAAATTTTTTTTGAAATTATTTTCAAAAAATCCCAGCCCTGATCCTCAGAAAACCGAATCAATCAAAAATATCCAGAATTTTAAAAAAATCAATCAATAATATCCAGAATTTAAAAATAATCAATCAATAATAGTCTGATTAAGATGAATCAATCAATAATAAACCTCGGCATAGGCATCCTTGAACTCGTGCTCCACCCACGACAGCTGCTCCAGCTCCCAGCTCAATCGGAAGGCCGTGAAGATCGGATCGGAACTGTAGGAACTCCAATCAAGGTTGAGTATATTTCATTGATTAAAGGAACGCCCCGGGCGGATTTTACACTCCGCTCTGGCAATACTCTCTAGCAGACGAAGAAGGCGAGAGAGTGTGGCCAGAGCGGAGATTTTAAAGAGCTCGGGGTGTTGCTTTAAAGGAACGCCCCGGGCTGTTTAGACACTCTCAGTGATACTCAGTGATGTAGTTTGTGCTTTTTTTTAGAATAGAGTCCAAGAATTTTGAGAGTTTTCAAATACCTTGAGGAATCCCTTTAATAACAGAATCAATAAATTGTTAGCATAATCAATAAATTAGTAATATAATCAATAAACCTTGTCAGACTCATCCATGCCGGCGACGCCAGCGCTTTGAAAGTGTTGATTCGCTTCAGTGAGTACTGCAGAGAATCGTTCAGTCTGCAAAGATCAAAGATCAAAGATCAAAGATCAAAGTTCAAAGATCAACAGCACCTTTCCCGGTCACAGGATTCGCAGATGCACGAATATCTATGAGGGCGTTCGATAGTGGCATCTTTCCTGGAAAGATCAAAGATCAAAGATCAAAATTTAGAAATTAAAATCAAATATCAAAATTTAGAGATCAAAGATCAAAATTTAGAGATCGGAGATCAAAGACCGAAGACCAGCAAACCTCAACAGCATTTGGAGTATCTCGAATTGGTTGAGATGCGCGGCAAGAATGATTGGAGAGATGTCACTGCAAATGAAAGATATATGATCGATTTATGTTTCCACAACTATACATTTTAATATTTTACACTTGTACATCTATTAATATTATTTATTTTTAATCACGAAAACAAAATTAAAAAAAAATAAAATGAGCGAGAGAGTGTGTAAAAGTGTGGAGAGCATCTTTGAATTTCACAACTTTTGATCTATATATGAACTATTCAACTTTCGACTTCACACAGAGAAATAAGCGTTATCCACGGAGCATAAGACCTGAGAAGTGTTATATTTAACACTTTTTGTGCTGAAAAAAATGTTAAATGTAACACTTCTCAGGTCTTATGCTCCGTGGATGACACTTATTTCTCTGAGTGTTACCTCAAGTACTCTGAACAGGCCACACTCTCTCGCTTTCTTTGTCCGCGAGAGAGTGTGACCAGAGCGGAAAGTTTCAAATTACCTCGAGTACTCCGCACTGGCCGCTTCAGCCGGATCCAGATACTGCGTCCATCCGTCGCCCAACATCTCCTTCGTGATTGACTCATGATTCACGAGTATTTCCACCAATCGATAGACACCTGAAAATCGATAAATCGATAAGATGATCATGTAAGCTCACGAAAGACTAATCGATAAACGCCACTAATAAGGATGCAATGTTATTGCAAGAAATGTCACGTGAGCATCCTTTTTGTTCTCCTCTTGTTTTTTCTCCCGGCCGAAACACCATAAGGCGTATTATTAAATTCATTAAACAATAGAAGAGCTATTTATGATATTCAATTTATTCATAATACTATGCATAACTTTAATTTGTTTGATTCATCCAATCTCCTTTCTTTTCTTCCCTCACAATACAACCGTCTTTCTCATCCATTTCGTATTATTCTCCCTTATAGGATTTCTACTACCCATACTACATGTGCCTCTAGAAGTATAGACTGTTGGAATTCACTCCCATCAGAATTAGTTCTTTCGTCCCCTAAACCCTTCCGTGCAGGGTTATCAAATCTCCCCTCCACCCTCATCATTAGATATTCTCGAATTCGTCCCTAAACCCCCATCCTTTACAAACTGCCACCGAGCCAAAACCGAAATCGCCTTATGCGACGGAAATACATCTATCCCTATTCTGTGTACACATCACCCTATTATTATATATATTTGATGGAATAAAGAATAAATAAATAAATAAATAAATGATTTAATTTAAGCATTTATGCACATGCTAACCTTATAGAATAGGCAAAAATGGTATTTAAAAATCATTTTTCTACGAAATTTCGGACCACAGATTTCAACTTAATTTCTCATCTTTTCTTTCTCTTTGACACAGCGTCAAACCATTCCTTTCTATTTCTTCATCGTTTCGAACAGGGAAGCTCTCGCTTTCGCAATTTTATCTAAGTTAAATCACTACTACGTTAAATCATCGGTTATATGCACACCCTAAACTACTTTGAAACTCTCCGCTCTGACAATGCTCTCTCGTTTTGTTTCTCCAAAATTAGCTTTGGTGTGCATTTATTCCACTTTTAACACATTCCAATGTTTTCATAAATCGATTCTCGGCATTTTGGACTATTCGTCTTCGAATAAACTTGTCTGTAGTCGGATGCAGTTGTTACCTTTTATGACTTTTCTGGTCTTATGTTCGCTTAGAGAAAGGCAAAAATAGAGAAATAGTTAGAGACATGCGGATAGTTAGAGAGAGAGAGAGTTTAGATTCTGAGACTGAGAAAAAGAGATCGGATGGGAGTGCTAAGTGAGTTAGCAGAGGCGGCTGGACAATGGAAAAAGATTTGGACGTAGGGTCCCGAGGATCAGGAAGGAGGGGTGCGGGACGGAGAGAGAGAGAGGCAGAGAGAGAGTGAGCGAGAGAAAGCGAGAGAGAGAGGCAGAGATAGAGAGATGAGAAGAGGGGAGATTTGATATCTCAAAGAAAGAGGTCCTATTCTTTCTCACTCTCCGATGCAATGCGATTATGATCGATTGTGCGGGGAAGGAAGGGAAGATGACAATACAGCTACTACAAAGTAGTCTATTTTGACACTGTAAAATCGTATTAGCCTCAAAAAGAAAATAATATTCAAAACATTTTGAAGTCCTCTGTTCTCTCGTTTCGAGCATGCGCACTAACAAATAGACAACAAACAAATTGTAAATGGATAGACCAGAGAGAGAGTATTTGAAATAGAAGTGTTTTTGAATAGCTTGTCATTCGGGAATAACGTGATTTGGGGGGGGGGGGGGGTTTCCTGGTGATCAGTTTTGCGACGATTTAGCCACACGGATACCAGCTTGTCTGAAAACTCCGCTTGCCATAACCAGGGGTTTCCTTTCGGGAACATGAGCGTTGTAAATAGCAGAGTCGCACAGCTCTGGTGGAAAATAAAGATAGGCAATAACGTTACTGTAAAAGGCTAAGGTAGTGATCAATGGACAATCAGGGTTTTCCGCTTGGGACCGTTGTAAATAGCATAAGTGGGACAAACCTTCTCGAATCGCACAGAGGAGTGCATTGCCCACACGGATATTGGGTTGCTCGAGGAGCAGTTCGACTATCTGAAGGAGAAACATATATGTATATTTTGCATGCTTTAGCTATAGAACTATCATAATAAACCCTTTTGTAAACTAACTCAATGGGGGTTCTACTGAAGATGGCCAACCCCATTGGGTAGAGGTTCACTGTCTAGAATCTAATGGCCGAAACAGTGAATCTCGCCTCTACTAATAACCACTTTAGATTCATTAATATCTAATTTTATGAGTACATTTGCATGTTTAACTATTACATATTTCGCTTATAATATTTGATACAGGTTGGCAAATGATTGGCACAAGGAGGAGAACAAACCTACAACTTATTTAGAGGCACATCCCAGTCTGAATGTTTGCTCTGCGCTCCAGCAACGCGGTCTCGTTGACACATCAAGCGAGAGAGTGTGGCGAGAGCGGAGAGTTCTTACTATTATACACGCAATGGTACGCATCTTGGGAGTTGCTAGTACACAACTTGGCAAAATGCCAAAAACTGCCCTTTTTTCTCTTTAATTGACCTCGTTATTTTCATATTAGCTGTTAGTCAATCAAATAATCAATCAAAAATCGATGATTATAACAACCAAAAATCGATATTAATCGATTACCTCAACGTTCTCATTGTCGACGGCGATCTCGATCGCTGATCTACCCATCGAATCGAGCGCGTTCACATTGAGATTGCCTCGCTGAAACGAATAATTGATCTTTGATCTTTGATCTCTGATCTTTGATCTCTGACCTCGAGTGAGATCTGAATGGTCGGCTTGTCTCCGCGCTCGGCGGCCTCCAGGAACGTCCGTTCGGCCGGCGATATCATGTCGTGGGTACTGTAATGTGGTGTTGAAATCTTGGAAAAGTAGCATATCTTCGTAATTTTATTACAAAAGTTTGTCAATTATGAAGAATAGCTACTTTTACAATCACGAAATTAACACTACTTGTCACTTTTCCTTCTACTTTTACAAGAGTTTAACATCGCATAAGATTAGGTTACGATACATTTGGTCATCCAATCAATCAATAATCATACCGTATTAGAGATTACGGTATGGATTACGGTACATTTGGTCGCCCAATCAATCGATAATCATACCGTATAAGAGATTACGGAATAGATTACGGTATATTTGGTCGCCCAATCAATCGATAATCATACCGTATAAGAGATTACGGAATAGATTACGGTACATTTGGTCACCCAATCAATCGATAATCATACCGTATCAGCACCGGCGGAGGCGGAGGCGGATTCAGCGAGTGGTTCATTCGCCTTGGCCGAGGCGACACGCCGCCCGCGGGTCCTCGAGCGCGACCCGAGGTCAGCATACTGTAATCGCAATCAGATTATCGATTTTTCAGTTATTGATTTCATTTGCTATTTATTGATGAAGGATGAATACCTACAAGAATGTCTTTGCAATTAAAGGTATAGTGTTCTGGTGTAAGCAATTTTTCATTGAAATCCAAACAAGTGAGAGCGCATTAATTTGTAGAGAGTTTATATGCTGAGCGGTCGTTTTGGCTTTCAAAATGAACAGAATACTGTGAGTAGCATTTTCTATTCTCGCAGATGGCCTGCTAGAACGAGAGCGTGCGTACACGCGGATTGATTCAAGCGGACACGCGGACTGATTCAAGCGGACACGCGGACTGATTTCTTTTTTTCTTTTCGTTCTTTCAGGTTCAAACAACACACATCGTGTCTTGAACAAGATATAAAGCAATTGTCGACGGGCGCTAGAAATAGGTAAAGCATGAGGGGAACCAGAGTCCGAACATACAGAGAGCAAAAAGTGTTATCCACGTACCCTAACTAACCGTAAGGCCTGTGAAGTGCAATATTTAACACGTTAACTCGTGTTACAAGTTAACACGTTAACGCAACATGTCTTATTCACTGTTGATAACACCTTTTTCTCAGTGTGCATAAAGACCATCAAACACAACTATGAAAAGAGTCAGCGGATGTTCAAGAAAGTTGTCTACGACTGCAAAAGGGATGAACAAAGTAGCGCGTGAGCGAGAGAGAAAGGGAGACAGTGAGAGGGGGAGGGTAGGGGAGGAGAGAGATAAAGACTGACAATGAGAGAAAGACTGAGAGAGAGATAGAGGAGAGAGATATAGGGGATGAGAGCGAAAAAAAGAGAAAAATCAGTTTACATACTGACAATAAAAGCATAAAAGGGACAACTGGAACTGTTTTCCATAAGTGTGCATAAAGCTCGAGAAACGATGATAGAGTTTGAGGTCCGAGATTTATCATGACACTGAGCCAAAAAACGCCCCGGGGTGAATCGCGGGGATACCCGTGGGGTACCCCGCGGGGTTGACTGAACGAATTAATGTTTCGTGCAGAGGGCAGCTAATGTGGACGGAATTAAGGGAAAGTGGAGGGAAAGCTGGATGAAGGATGAAGGAAACTGAAGGTAGCGTGGGAATGTTTTTTGGGAGAGAGAGGAGGGGAGGAGAGAGAGGGAGAGAACAACAGGGGAGAGACTGGAGGAGAAGGGGAGAGGAGGGAAACAGAAGAGGGGAGGGGAAGAGAGAGAGAGGAGGGGAGAGGACAGAGGGGTCAGAGAGCGAATGGGAGAGGAGGAAGAGGGAGAGAGGAGTGGAATCAGAAGATGGGAGGGGAGAGAGGAGTAAGAGAGAGGCAGAGGGATTGAGAAAGACGTAGAGGCTATACAAATTTGAATACAAGGCTACACTTGGAACCTTGGAAAAAATAAAAATCTCGAAAAGAACAAAACACTCCACTTTTTGCAAACAATCTTTGGCTAATATTTTGTTATGTTTGCGATATTAGGGTTCCGCTGTCTAGAACCACCTAGCCGGAACAGCGGGGCCTAAACTAGTTTTATATTGCATGTTATATAATATTACTAGAGTACATTTGCATGTTTTTATATGCATACTGTACATATAAAAACATATAAGCTTTTACATATAAAAGTACAGTATATGTACTTATAGTTTTTATATGTATACTGTAATTGAGGATTATGATGAGATCGATGATGGATTGAGTACCCGAAACGGGGGCCGATAAACTAAGTATATGACCGGACTATTCATATCCTATGGCATAACCAAGCATAATAATAACTGTGTCGAGTGCTTTAAAATACAAAATTATTAAAAATATAGATCGATTTGGAAACGGTAAAATTCGCTGTACTTTGTGTAGATGACAGGAGGGGGGATGGGCAGAAAAGGGCTGACAAATAAGGATCTTAGAGGGAGGGGAGATAAAGAGGGGGAGGGGGATGTAGAGGGAGGTGAGAGGGAGAGGGAGAGAGAGGGAGAGGGAGAGGAGGGAGGGGGAGAGGGAGGCGAATAAAGGGAGGGAGAGGCAGAAGGAATGATAGGAGTATATTAGATTGCGACCTCTGTCTTCTGCTTCTAAAGGGACAGCAAAGAAGAGGAAAGAAGATAGACACTATATCTTTTGTTCTCTGAGACCGTCTGATAGGCAGACAGACTAACTGACAGACAGACAGACAGACAGACAGACAGCCAGATATACAGAGAGACAGACAGACAGACTGACTGACAGACTGACAGACAGACTGAGTGACAGACAGAGAGTCAGTCAGATAGACAGACAATAGCCATTTGAGACATGTTAGTGAAGAGGTATCACTTATTGTAAAAGCTTACAAAATTTAGCATCTTGCAATCCGTTCCTGAATGTGCAATATTGTTATTAAACTTGACCAGGTGTACGGAATTTTCTCACCGGTTTGAGTCGTTCAAATTGACGAAACATACCAGTATATAAAGAAATTTTGTGAAAACAGACTAGACTATGTTTTGCTTCGTTGTTTTTGATAACAACATACTCATCTTGAAGAGAAAAAAAACAAGACAACTACAAGAAAAGAAAACTCTCTCTTCTATTTTCTTCCGAGCGCAAAATGTGATTAGGCCACGCTGCAGAAACACTAGAAAAAAGGAATGAATCTGGGAGCCGGGGAAATGGGATTTTTCGAAGCCGGCAAATAGATTGAACCGCTCCTGAGAGACTCTGAAGAGGCCAGCGAAAATAAGGACCGAAATAAGGAAAGGAAGTAGATGAGGAAGGGACAATTTGATTGGTAGCATATGAGGAGAAAACAACCTTTACAGCACATATGAAAACAGGCACACTCACGGCAAATTTTCTTACTATTATACTTAGTTAGATTACTAGTTGCTCGTTAGCTAACTAGCTAATTTGAGAAGGGTTGTCTAACTAGACCAGAGGTAAAGCTACATCCCGTTCTTGAATTCACATGAAGTCGGGTTACTGGTAAGCCAACCGTTGTGAACATTGATTGATACATTTTCTCCAAAGGTCCTATAGGTTTCACCAAAAGGATCAACATCCCCCAAAATGTGTGTTATAATCTACTCCTGTACAATAATACAAAAATATGCAAAAAGGATGGTGGAATATGCCCTACTTCCAATGGCTTACAACCATATCCCAGCACACCACAGTGTGAACCTGATACATATTGATTGATTGAACCAAAATCAACATAGCACATCACTGCTAGACCAGATAGAAATCAGCGAGTGTGAAATTCATTATGAACCCACTGAACTCCATATATAATAACGGGTTATAATAATAATATATTTATCGCATCTTGGAGAAAAGAGACAAGAGAGATTTTGTTTTTCATAAACAATTAAAATACTTATTAAAACAAGAAGTAGCGACGATATAGGTGCAATTACTGGATTGCAACCTTTTTAAAATTACTAAACACTTGAGGAGAGATTGATGTGACAATAGTTCGATCTAAATTATTCCATTTTCGGACAACACGGTTGTACCTTTTCCTTTACACGTTAAATTATGGAAAAGCATGCCTGTGGGTCAATTAATACCATAGCACGTAATTAAATTTAAAAAATTAATTTAAAAAAAAATTTTTAAAATTTAAAACATCCAAAAGCGCACTCCGATCCACATTGAATCTCTCCGCTCCGACAATGCTCTCTCGCCTTCCTTGGTTACGCGAGAGCGTTGCCAGAGCGGTAAGCTCCAAATTAGCTCGGACTCTGTCTTTAAGTGGCCCGCACGATGGTCGTGAACAAACAATATGGCGAGAAAGTATCGTTTTGCGGCAGAAATAGTGGCATTGCGAGGGATTCGAGTGAGAGATCCCATTTCCTGTGCCACTTCCGGCGTTCATATATCGAGAAATTACAAAGAAAAAGTGGAAAATTATTGTTTGAACATTGGGAAAAACTAGATTTCGCCAGATAAATAAGAAAGGAAAAGCGGACGAAACTCTCACGCTCTTTCTTTGAATGTAAATAAATCATATTTATAGTTTTCTCTGCATTTCGTTGATTGTTGTAACTTTTGAATAGAGCATGTGCGTTAAAACAGATTAACAATTTCTATGACAAAGTAATGTGGCGAAGGATCTACGGAAAGATTTAAATGCAGGAGTTAGCTCTCCGCTCTGGTAACGCTCTCTCGTTTGGAGAGAGTGTAGGTAACAAAGACGAGACAAATCCGGAACGATTTATTCCGACAACTCAACTCTAGTTTGAGTTGTAAGCGTAGGCGTTCAGTGAGATAGAGAGCGATGAGGATGAGGGAAGGCTGAATGATGAGCCTACGGTTATAATGAAGATTCAAGTGGGTAATCGAGTAGAGAGACAGGCGAAATAAGGAGAGGGAGAGATTCGAGAGGGAGAGGGAGAGGGAGAGGCAGAGGTCCTAGAGGGAGAGGGAGAGGGAGAGGTCCTAGAGGGAGAAGGAGAGGGAGAGATTCAAAAAGGAGAGGGAGAGATTTTAGAGGGGTGGATAGAATCTAGAAAGACAAGGATGGGTGTGTGACGTCTGTACATCGTGTCTGAAGACGAGTAGGGGAGTCAAATAGAATTAAAGGGAGTGTAAGCTCACTCAATGGTCTCTTCGACGCTCTACGCTCTCTCGTTGTTAGAGAACAGAGAAATAGTGTGCGCAATGAAGAGACCATTGAGTGAGGTTACGCTCCCTTTAAGCAGGGGTGTCTTCATATCACACGCTGTGAAAAAGTTACGAAATGAAATGAAAAACAGGAAAATGACTCTCCTCGTTTTGCACACTCTCTCGCCTCTTTTCCTTATCGCGACTTTTGCGGACTGCAGTTCTCTGTCGGCAAGACAGCGATAGGATGTGAAGCAGAACTTTACCACTAGCACTTTTGCAGCACTACCTAGCACTAGCACTAGCACTAGCACTAGCACTAGCACCGCTTGATCACATTCGCTAAGGCGTCGACTGGGGCAGATACATAGATAATTAACCGCTGCTGATCGTCTCGATTAGCCATCGTTTTCTGAGTTTTGTGTTACGAATATGCAATTAGTCACTCGTTCGAAATGACTGATTTCGCCACAAAAATGAAAATTACTGGGGGCCTCAATAAACGATGGTTTCGAAAGCTTTATTCATCTTTCCGAAACTGCGGGCACTAATTGGCTACGAACTGAGGCGGTTTTTTTTTCTCGCAGCTATCGAGGTTTCAATACTTATTTATGATCGATAATTAAATTTGAAAACTCGATAATATTTGCTAAAATACAAGTGTTCATGTTATTTTTCACTAGAGCAGGAATGAAATTATTATTAATTTAAAAAAAAAACTCACTCGGGAGGTTTGAGAAATCTTTCCGATTGCCCCGGTGAACGGGCCCTTTTGAACATTCTGCGAGATGAATCGATCATCTGAAATAATCAGTAATCAGTGTATCATTATGCAGTGCTTTGTCTAGATTACGATAATATCGTTCGCAGGGGCAGTGAAAATCAATGCAATCAACAAATCAACAGAAGTTTTATCAAATAATGTTTCACTACGCCGGGGTTTTTTTTATATTTTTTATTTGTTTTTCGTTTGAACCCCCTGGTGTACGCCGCGAGGTTTGGCTTCAGCCGGTCAAGAGTATAGATAAGGAAAGGTAAAGGTAAAGGTTATTCACGGCACACGAAGTCCCGCGGGTGATCACTGCTAGGCCAGTGATAATTACAGAAGTAGAACATATGCATAAAATAAAGTACAGTAACCAGGCGTGTAGTCACAGTAATACCGGTATACTGTACTCAGAAACTGGGACCGTAGTCAGCAACGCAATCACGAGAATGGAATGGGTGCAGTTGTAATCACGAGATTGCTGGAGTGAGGAGCAGAAGGTGAAAAAGAGCTCTGGGGGTAGTAAACTGGGCCTAATCAAAGAGAAGACGAAAAGCGATTGAAGGTGCTTCTTCAGGGTCATTACCTCATTTGATTGGACTCGAGAGTAGAAATAGAGGAGGGGGGGGGTGGGGAGAAATTAGATGAGATGAGTAGAGTACACGATGGGAGCAGATAAAGCTACACCCCAAGCTAAATTGAAACTCTCCGCTCTGGCCACACTATCTCGCTTTCCTTGTCGACGAGAGAGCTTTGCCAATGCGGAGCGTAAAATTAGGATGTACTCATAAAGACTAGGCTGTTGGGTTATTTTTTTAGGAGTAGGGGTTTTTTTTATTATTATATTTTTTAAAATTAAGATTCGCTAAGCAGTGTTGCCACTAAATCTGTGTTATAAAGGGGGCCTTCTTTCTTTAGTAACTCTTCCTACATCTTCTTATGATCGTTTAATAAATATGTAATATAGCTTGATTATTTGCAATATTTTGAATATTTTTTTTTACTTCATGAGATTTATTGTGCGTGGCGTGTGGGTCAATCACCGATCTTACAGGGAGTAAAGAAATATGTATAACTGTAAGCACTGGTTTTTCAAAACTAGCTGTTTACTTTTAAGTTACGTCGCTCATTAGAAGTTTACTGCAAGTAAAAGAACATTTGACGAAATGCAGTACAGCATAATACACCACTAGCGGAAATCTTACGTTTAACTAGAAGTAGATTTGCAAGTCTACCGCATGCCAGAACGATACGTGTACTACTAGTTTTGAAATACTAGAGGAAGAAATCATCTTGGGATATGACAAAAGAACAAGAATAGGCAATACGGAACTGTTCTGCATTCCGAAAAAGTGATTAAAAAACGAGCAGCGGTAACTAAATAGTGACTGATGTCGTTAAAATTGTCAAACAGGCCAATTTGGCTTTTTCGCATATATATATAATCATTCACGAGCTCAGCATGAATACAAAGATTCCCCATGTTTTGCCCCCCCCCCACCAGTTATTCTCTCGCGATGCTTAAACACGGAACGAATAATAATATATATTTATTTCCTTATGCGATTAAAACAGATGAACGAAAATGATAAATGTAGAATAAATAAATTAATAAGGGAATGGGAATAGCTGCAATAACTGGATCACAGCATTGGGGGTTGGGGAGAGAGGAGGGGTATGCTTATAGCTCGATATATCAACGTCGCCCATGCCCTCGGATATCTCATTTCGCTGTCGTCGCGTGAAGACAAATGGAGCGAGCACAGGAAGGAAGAATAAGATCGCACAATAAAAAAAAATGTAAAGAAAAAACTAAAAATAACTTCTGGCAACGCTCTCTCGTGGACAAAGAAAGCCAGAGAGCATTGCCGGAGCGGAGAGTTTCAAATTAGCTTGGACTGTGCCGTTAAATAATTTGAAATACACTGATCAGGTAGACAATACTTTTGAGCATATCTGAAAAGAAGAACGGAAATGAAAAGAATAAAGAGTAATTGAGAATTTCAAATGAAAAGAATGTATGAAAGAAAGAAGAAGAATCAATATAATGAAAATGTGTAGCTGGAGAAGATATAAATTCATCTGAGACACTTGGCACACGGCCAAAAACAACACGTTTCGTGACGCCCAAGCAAACAAAAGTTCATGGTAGTTTAGTGGATGAAAGATCAGACGAATCCTATCCAGAAAAGCTCATCCATAAATCATATTTCGAAAGTGTAAAAATTCGAAAAAGAATTTCTGAAATTGCAAATTCTGAAATTTTTATGCTGTGATAAATATGTTGGGCACTTTCCTGGTTTTTGGCCCGGGGAGAATTTGCATTAAACTCGCTATCATTCACCACTCGCCATTTCTTAATTATTTTCTATTTCTCCATTGAGCGGTCTAAATGCGATGTAAAATGTGTAAATACCGACCCTGCCTTTACGGAATGAGAAGCCAAAATGAAGAATTGCTCTCTCTAATTTCGCACTCTCTAGTTCAAATCCTAATAAAATTTAATATAATTACAAATATCTATAAAAGCCGTCTTCCTCCATCTTCGTTTCAGTCCAGCGCTCTCCCATTTCGAGGAGAGGGCGGGGAGCACGGGCCCCCATTGGACTGCCCTCCCTAAAATGGGAGGGCATGCCTCCCCCTATCAGGGGAGCAGTTCTGCAAATGCAGAACTTATGTAAATTACCCCGGGCCAAAAAACAGGAAAGTTCCATATGTTGAACGTTAGAGGAACAAATCATGTGAGAAATGTCCAAGAAGATGAGAGATAGCGAGCTGAGAAGAGACATAGAGAAAGATGGGGAAACGGAACGATAGAGATAGAGATTGTTAGAGAAAAATAGGGTTAGATAATGAAAAGAAGAGAGATTTACAGATAGATAGCTAGTTAGCTAGACAGCGCGATGGATAGATAGCTAGACTGCTAGATAGCGAGATAGATATAGAATCAAATTAACAGACAGAGAGACAGATATAGACAGATAGATAGCTAGATAGCTAGACAAACAGAGAGAGAGATATAGTTGTTAGTGGTACTTCATGTTCCTCTATCGCCCATCCGTTATGATATTTCCTCTAGGGAGCCTCCCCCACCCATTTGTCTACGCCTTAGTGCCTTATTCTCAACATTATCTTCTCTATCTTTATTTATTTCTCGTTTATTATGAAGATGTTTCAACAAGTAAAATACGTTTGAAACAAAGAAACTAGCGAAAATAGTTGAATTTTAAATCCCACACATTGTTTGTAAAAAGTCATTATCGCTTGTTTATCATATTTTAGATCAATTTCGTGCACTCGTTCCGATGTATATATCAGAGCTTTCAAATCATATATAATCCCCTTTATTGAATACGCATCCCCTGTTTGGTCACCCTCCTCGAAAGGTTTAATTTGCCAAATAGAAAAAAGTTCAACATGTATTTACTAGATTGTTGTATAAAGCACTATCTGAGAGAATTCAATAACTGGAATATTTTTTGGTATCGATGAAAAATGAATTTTTCTGTTTTATGTATGATAATTACAGGCTCCATGAGTGAAGTACACTGGTACTTGGAAATTGCTTCCAATTGAAAATTCGCTTTAGGGGGTGACCACACAACGATTTGGCGCCTTCTCCTAAAAAGTTTATTTGGAATCCAATCGATGCGGGATTGGGCTCAATCGAATCCTTAGCTAATTCTAAGAAACTATTGTCTAGGTGAATTTTTTGATCAACGGACAACGAAGGCTGGAATCGGGAATTTTCGAAAAAAAAATCACATTTAATTAATGTTCACTATTTCACTATAACAAGCCTACAACTTTTTATTTGCTCAATCGCTTCTAAATATCATAACACATCTTCAGTTTGAAAATCATAATTTTTTTAAAAATATGAATAATGCGAACAAATCGTTTTTATAACGAAATTCGTAATTATGGTGTGCTCCTACAGTAATCCCTAATCGGTCAATTTGGAAATTTGATAGTTTTAAACATATTTTACCGCTGTTCTTGACGTGACTAAGGTATACGACTACTCCTCGTCTTCGGAGTGCACCCGTGCCCAGGTGCTGATGTTGATGAAAATTGACATTTTTCGTAAATTGATCACTATTTCGTTGTTTGTGATCCAATATCGATAAAAATTGGATCATTATTCCATTTTACCATCTATACAAACATACTAAAAAATAAAGAGAAACGGCTGACTGCGAAGAAAGGTATTGCTGAAAAACCAAAATATCATAGAATATTGGCCAGCACTTTACCGTGCAGGTGCGCTCCGGAGTAGTCGTATACCTCAGTCATGTCAAGAACAGCGGTGAAATATGTTTAAAACTATCAATTTTCCAAATTGAGCGATTAGGGATTACTGTAGGTGCACACCATAATTACGATTTTCGTTATAAAAACGATTTGTTCGCATTATTCATATTTTAAAAAAATTATGATTTTCAAACTGAAGATGTGTTATGATATTTAGAAGCGATTGAGCAAATAAAAAGTTGTAGGCTTGTTATAGTGAAATAGTGAAAATTAATTAAATGTGAATTTTTTTTCGAAAATTCCCGATTCCGGCCTTCGTTGTCCGTTGATCAAAAAACTCACTTAGACAATAGTTTCTTAGAATTAGCTAAGGATTCGATTGAGCCCACTCCCGCATCGATTGGATTACAAATAAACTTTTTAGGAAAAGGCGCCAAATCGTTGTGTGGTCACCCCTTGAAGCGAATTTTCAATTGGAAGCAATTTCCAAGTACCAGTGTACTTCACTCATGGAGCCTGTAATTATCATACATAAAACAGAAAAAATCATTTTTTCATCGATACCGCACCTATGTGGATTTTCTCAGATAGCGTGATGTATCATCGTTGCCATCTTTCCTATTCCTTCCCTCCTCCCTACCCTCAACGTTTATCCTTATTCTCTCTAAATTCTCTTTATCACAGAAGAATTGTCATTGATATCGTATTTGCTATTAAGATTTTGAGATGTTAAGTTGACATTCCTTGTAGTAATGTCTATGTTTTCAAACCCTCATTTTGGTAGGATATCCTCGTTTGCTTTCCATATTCCTCGATCAAAAAGAGAAAATCTTCGCTCCTCCTTTTCCCATAGAACATCTCGATTTTTGACAAAAATTCCCACTATCTTACAAGGGAAGCACAACTGGAAAACGGAAACGATTCCAAAATTTACCTATATAGGTGGATAGGGTTGAGGGGGAGATGTCCAAAAGTAATTTCAAAAGTTGCACCGCTGATCGACAAATCGATATTTTCAATCGATATTTCTTTACCCATTTACGTTTAAAATATCCTGTTCCCCAACTTCATTTTCATTGTTTTTTCGTCATTTCCGATCTTTAACATGAAAATAGAACATTTTAAACGAAGAGAAAAAATTTTTAGGCTAAAATTGGACGCGCGTGTTAAAATATATCGATTAGTAGATCAGCGGTGCAACTTTGAAACCACTTTTGGACATCTCCCAACCAAACCTATCTACCTATATAGGTGATTTTCGGAATCGTTTCCGTTTCCAGTTGTGCTTCCCTTGTTAGACCCAAATCTTGGCACAAATACAATTAAAGCTAAATTATTTTTGTCTTATGATTTAATTAGTAATTTATCCATTGATATTTCACCCCTCTTAACTATGTCTCATGTACAAGTTCCCTTTGCCATGTCAGTCTGTATATGCTGACTTATGCGGTCCTCTTCCCGCTAGGGCCTCATCCACCCTGCATCGTTGTTCCCACTCTGATCTTTGATCTTGGCACTAGAGAATACGTTATTGAGACTTCCCCGACCATCTTCACCTTACCTATTTTCCCATTGTCTATTCCCCCCTATTTTATTTCCATGTGCAAATCATCTTCATTTATATCGTTTTTTACTTGCTGAAACATCTTCGCGATGTATGATAAATAAATAAATAAATAAATAAATAAAATATCTTGCCTTTCTAAATAACAGAATAATCCAATAATGGAATTCCCTAGAAAATATAATTGTTACTTTGCAAAACCCTGAGCTTTTTAGATACCAGATCATGACAAGACTCTCCTCGCTCTACTTCGTCGGATTGATTGGCTGTTCAACGTTACAACCGGTGATGAAAAGTGGGTGATCTACGTTAACGAAAATCCATTGAGTTGGCGTGTAAGAAAAGCCCCAGGTGTCCCCAAACAAAAGAGTGATTTTGTCAGTCGAGTACTGGGAACCACTACTCGAGGGTACGACTATCACGACACATGTCTGACGCTCCAGCTCATGAAGCTAAGACTCCACCTCGAACAATCACGCGAGAAGGAGGTTTAGATCCTATTCCAAAATCATAACGTTTGACCCCACACCAAAAGAACGATCAAGTCTGAGCTAGAAGATTATGGCTGGACTGTCGTCCCTACCTTCCGTATACACCCAACTTTGTTTTCACGTTTTCGCGACCCTCCATCACTTCCTGAAAGGGCGGAGCTTCAAAGACCGTGCCACTATTTAAACTGTATTCGGCAACTTTTTCAATCCTTTTACTACGAACGCCCAGTCTTTTTTATTACGAAGGAATCCATAAACTGCAAAGTAGATGGCAGAAGGTCATCCATACCAATGGAGATTATTTCTAGAATTCATCATGCTTTATCAAAATTTCGAATTTTATTTTTTTTGGAAGCTGAAAAAAGAGCGTTATTTATGTCGTCACCTTATGCCATTAGATCAGTGAAACATCAATTATATGCACAGTGTCAAATTAAAGTTAATAATGATAAATCTGAGGTCATAAACATTACATAATAATAGATAGCGGCTTATGAAAATAGTTGGCTTGCAAAAGAAATTTTACCCTAAGGATTTTCAAATTTTGTTTTCCTTCTCTTTTTATTATGTGTTTGTACGCTCCTCTGGTATTTCAAACATTGAAGTATACTTGCACATTCACTTTAAGTAGACTTTTAAGTCGACTTCAAGTGAAACGCAAGGCTACTTAAAGTGAAAAAAGTGAGGCCACTCACTTGAAGTAGACTAAACTTCAAGTCAGACGTATTTTAAGCAGATTTTAAGTTTTGAAATACCAGAGTCGTTTCCTTAGGATCACTCCATTCTGTTGACAGATTCATGAATCGTCTACTGGCTACTTTTAACTTTTCCTGAAAGCAGTGAATGAAAGCTTCATGGCATTTATAATTCACTTTTGGATTTTGTAGTTTCTTCTCTCCAACGCCGTAAAGATCTTGGATTGACAGGCATAGACCGTATCGGTATAAGCAGGACAGACTTTGTTGAGTCGAGATGATAAATAGTATAAGCTTTGTAAATTTAGATGGACAGGTTGCTAAAATGAGAGTGAAGGGTCGTGAATGGATCAGTCCTGCGTGATGTTATCTACTCCCTCTCTCTCTTTCACTCTCATCTCTTCTTGTTATCTCTCTCAATAGTGGAGAGCTTTTAAACCCCGCCGAAAGAATGATAAGCACTCCGAAAAGGATATGCGGATTTTTACTATCATCCTGATATTACTTCCACTTTCGAACCAATACTGGTTCGAGAAAACGTAAGCTCCATTTTTTAACCCATAAATTATATATAATATCTTATCTCTGTCTTTTAGAGCCTATCCCAACTGTAAGGAATGTCGCTATGTTTCCAACAATATTGGAGGAGTATGTTTTTTTCCTCAATTTTTTTAATAGGCAATTAATGTTTGTTTGGTGATCCACAACTTCTTTATTAAATTGTCAATACATTTAGGCGTTGGATTCCGTCATCGGAGGAATTCGAATTATTACAAGCAATTACTGCCATGAACAGCCCGCAGAAGAGCAAGCAAGCTGTGATAATTCAAGTACTGGAGCACTTAACGTTCTATCGATCATAAGAAACCAATTATTCCCTATTGGAAATACTAAACATCTCACATGTTCCCACCTGTTGAGGATGTGTGCCGATGTGTAAGTTTATCTTTTCTTTGCAAATCTAATCACATTCAAATTTTCATCAATATGATCATAAAAGTATGCTAGTTACTATTTTTGTTTCTTATCCAAAAAGTATGTTTCAGGTCGGAAGGGGGGAAACCATTGGAGAGAGGTTTCTTCAGCTGTGAAAGCTGTGAAGAATTTTTTGAGACTACAGTCAAGGTGAGCATGCTGCATTAATTGTTGTCGGTTTAGAACGGGCTAGTAGGGGAAGGAAGGTTTGGTAAATCTTAAAATTGGGCATGTATTGGTGTTATAGCGGAAACATTTCGGTTTTTTTAAAATCATTGTTTATTTTCAGTTACTAAAAGTTCCCTACGAGGTTGTGAAGGAAAATATGGCTTCTTTCTTCTGTCCCGGTAATGATGACCTATGTCGTCATATGTTCTCCGCCGCGTCTCGGCGAGATCCTGGAAGGAAACGTCCGTTTTTTTGCATTTTCAATAAGACTTGATTTATATACATATAATAAAAATAGCTAAAGTTCTAACACTTTCAGACAACAGCCAAATTAGTATGCGGCAATGTCATCAAATGTACTAAGTAATATAGATAATTTATTTCCTCACGTCTCTCGTCTCGACAAGTAATTATGTGTTACCTTATTACCTTTGTTACCTTTACAAGTATTACCTTTATGTGGTTCTTTTTCTAGTGTGTCTTTGAAAATTAAATACCCATTGGTTATTTTCATTTTCACAAGATAAGAAACAATTTTGGTTGAATTAACATTCAAAAAAGTATTTTCTGTTTTATTGTAAATGAAATAAATAAACGTTATTATTGCTATTGTCTCGTCCACAATACATTACTAAGAAAAGTAATCAGCAAATTTGTAGTTTTATAACCTGTCTTAATTTAGTTTTATTTTATGTTATGCTCAATTTTTAAACTTAAGGGAGACCTCGAGTTTTTTCCGGAATAAACTCAAATCAAATCATTTATTTTCCTGTATAAAAAATTGGCCAAGCATAAATGTAGATTGCATTTCCCTGTACACAAAAACAATTTTCTCTAATGTTGTAGATGCCTCGGAACACCGTAATCCGATATGAAAGTTTATTGATGGTCCATTGATGGGAAAGGCGTCAATTTTTGAATTTGATACTTCAAAATACTATGCTTTGTTTTGGTAGTTTTTTTTAAAGAAGGGGACCCACGAGTTTTTCGTGACTAAACTGGCCAAGCAGAACTATAGATCACATCTTCCTGTACGCAAAAACAATCTAAAAGCTCTCCACTATTGAGAGAGATAACAAGAAGAGATGAGAGTGAAAGAAAGAGAGGGAGTAGATAACATCACGCAGGACTGATCCATTCACGACCCTTCACTCTCATTTTAGCAACCTGTCCATCTAAATTTACAAAAGTTTCACTATTTATCATCTCGACTCAACAAAGTCTGTCCTGCTTATACCGATACGGTCTATGCCTGTCAATCCAAGATCTTTACGGCGTTGGAGAGCAGAAACTACAAAATCCAAAAGTGAATTATAAATGTCATGAAGCTTTCATTCACTGCTTTCAGGAAAAGTTAAAAGTAGCCAGTAGACGATTCATGAATCGGTCAACAGAATGGAGTGATCCTAAGGAAACGACTCTGGTATTTCAAAACTTAAAATCTACTTAAAATACGCCTGACTTGAAGTATACTTTAAGTCTACTTCAAGTGAGTGGCCTCACTTTTTCACTTTAAGTAGACTTGCGTTTCACTTGAAGACGACTTAAAAGTCTACTTAAAGTGAATGTGCAAGTATACTTCAATGTTTTGAAATACCAGAGGAGCATACAAACACATAATAAAAATTGAAGGAATACAAAATTTGAAAATCCTTAGGGTAAAATTTCCATTGCAAGCCATTCATTTTCATAAGCCGTTATCTTTTATTATGTAATGTTTATGACCTCAGATTTATCATTATTAAATTTAATTTTACACTGTGTATATAATTGATGTTTCACTGATCATAAGGTGACGACATAAATAACGCTCTTTTTTTTTCAGTTTCCAAAAAATAAAATTCAAAATTTTAATAAAGCATGATGAATTCTAGAAAAAATCTCCATTGGTATGGGTGACCTTCTGCCATCTACTTTGCAGTTTATGGATTCCTTCGTAACAAAAAAGACTGGGCGTTCGTAATAAAAGGAAGTTGCCGAATACAGTTTAAATAGTGGCTCGGTCTTTGAAGCTCTGCCCTTTGAGGAAGTGATGGAGGGTCGCGAAAACGTGAATACAAATTTGGGTGTATACGGAAGAAATCATTCCATCTGTCCTGGGTTCGATTCCCGGTCGTTTCACCGCCTCCGCCTCACCAAGGCGCCCGAAAGGGGAATTGGTAGTGACTAGATCATGCGGTAAAGTAGGTCCGAAGAAGAGATTAGGCCCTCCGGACTGAATTGGCCTTGAAATATCACTGGCCTAGCAGTGATAACCCGCAGGACTTCGTGTGCCTTGAATAACGGGTTGTACCTTTACCTTTTACCTTTATACGGAAGGTAGGGACGACAGTCCAGCCATAATCTTCTAGCTCACAGACTTGATCGTTCTTTTGGTATACGGTCAAACGTTATGATTTTGGAATAGGATCTAAACCTCCTTCTCGCGTGATTGTCACGTTAGTTCAAAATGTGAAAGAGATGGGAATAGCGGGGCAAAAGGAATGCTGAAGGCGACTTTCCAAATCTGTGGTGCGCGCCTTGGTGTGTTTTTGTAATAATGAGACGATAGTCATTAGAAAGAGCGGCGCACCTCAGACAGGTTTGGTAGCGCGGCGGAGATTGCGATAGAGACAATCATTGGATGCCATCGCGCACGCACATCCTCTCTAATGAATCCCACCAAATCCGTCTGGCATCCGCCGCGCCCTCTTTATATTCAACCTTTTTTCTAAAACTTCTGCCAGCGGTGGAAAACGATATTGCATTGGTGCCCTGCTATTACAGAGGCTGAACTAACGTGTTGTTTGAGGTGGAGTCTTAGCTTCAAGAGCTGGAGCGTTCAGACATATGTCGTGATAGTCGCACCCTCGAGTAGTGGTTCCCAGTACTCGACTGACAAAATCACATTTTTTTGTTTGGGGACTCCTGGGGCTTTTCTTACCCACCAACTCAATGGCTTTTCGTTAACGTAGATCACCCACTTTTCATCACCGGTTGTAACGTTGACCAGCCGCCAATCAATCCGACGAAGTAGAGCGAGGAGAGTCTATGTCATGATCTGGTATACAAAGCACAGGGTTTTGCAAAGTAACAATTCTATTTTCTAGGGAATTCCATTATTGGATTATTCTGTTTTTTTTAAAAAGGCAAGATATTTTCGCTAATTTCTTTATTTCAAACGTATTTTACTTGTTGAAACATCTTTACGATGAACGAGAAATAAATAAATATAGAGAAGATAATGTTGAGAATAAGGCACTAAGACGTAGACAAATGGTGAGGAGACTCCCTAGAGGAAATATCATAACGGATGTGCGATAGAGGAACATGAAGTACCACTAACAACTATATCTCTCTGTGTGTCTAGCTGTCTAGCTATCTAACTGTCTATATCTATCTGTCTGTTAGTCAATTTAGCTCTTTTTCTATCTCGCTATCAAGCAGTTTAGCTATCTATCCATCGCGCTGTCTAGCTATCTAGCTGTCTATCTGTAAATTACTCTTCTTTTCATTTTCTAACTCTATTTTTCTCGAACAACAAGTCATTTTTTCTATCTCTATCTCTATCTTTCTGTTTCCCCATCTTCCTCTACGTCTCTTCTCAGCTCGCTATCTCTCGTATTCTTGGACATTTCTCACATGCTTTGTTCCTCTAACGTTCAACATATTTATCACAGCATAAAAATTTCGGAATTTGCAATTTCAGAAATTCATTTTCACATTTTTACACTTTCAAATTATGATTTATTGATGGGCTTTCTGGATAGAATTCGTTTGATCTTTCATCCGCTAAACTACCATGAACTTTTGTTTGCTTGCGTGTTTTTGGCCGTGTTCTCAGATGAATTTATATCTTCTCTAGCTACATATTTTCATTATATTGATTCGTCTTCTTGTTTCTTTCATTCTTTTCATTTTTTTTTATTTTTCCATTACTCTTTGCTCTTTTCATTTCCATTCTTCTTTTCAGATATAAGCAAACATCTTTTTTTTTGCTTAGTGTGTTTCAAATAATTTATGTATATGCACAGCCCAAGCTGGCTAATTGGAAACTGTGTCCTTAAGATATTTTCACCCTAATATAGATCTATCCCATAATGATCTTTGAACACAGAAGCGACTATACACAGTGAGCTCCTTCCCTCCATCTCTTCGCCCCTTTATTCGACCCATTATAATTCACGCTATTTATTTATCACTTGCTGTCACATTTATTTAATGTACGATAAATTAATTAATTAATTAATATTTTTGGTTTTTCTTTACATTTCTTTGTATTGTGCTATCTTGTTCTTCCTTCATGGCCTGGCTCCATTTTTCTTCACGCGACGACAGCTAAATGAGATATCCTAGGGCATGGGAGACGTTGATATATCGAGCTATAAGCATATTCTTTCCGGGTTTAAGGACCGCGAGAAAATAGCTGCCTATTCTCGTTCATTTTTTCCTCTCTGGTCTACTCCTTTGGCATTCTTACTGAAGATGGCCAACCCCGGTTGTTCACTCTCTACAACCTAATGGCTGAACAGTGAATAAATCCTTTTGATTTAATAATACCCAATGTTCTGAGTACATTTACAAGTGCATTATGATCTGTTTATGTTTAAATTCCTTTTATCTGCCAGAATAATGATTGATGTACACACCGCTTTTTTCAGGCACAATAAAACTTAAAATCTACTTAAAATACGTCTGATGAATTCTAGAAATAATCTCCATTGGAATGGATGACCTTCTGCCATCTACTTTGCAGTTTATTGTTTCCTTCAGTTTATGGATTCCTTCGTAATAAAATCCGACGAAGTAGAGCGAGGAGAGTATTGGTCATGATCTGATATTAAAAAAAACTAGGAGTTTACTTATCATTCTCTCTTGAAGTAGACTTGCAAGTCTACTGCTAGTTAGACGTAAAGTTACTGCAAATAAATAATTAAATTGAATTACTGCAAGCGGTGGCTATTCGTGTTGCGGGTTGTGGACCCGCAATGGCCCGCAAAATCCGTTGCGAGGCTGCGCCTTTTCTCAGCGCCTCCATCGCCCGTTCAAAACCGTCTCATCTTTTGCGCGCCCAAATTACAATTATTTTTCGTTGCCGCTCCCAGTCGTCTCCCTCGGAGTTTGCGGGCCCGCAATGATTTTACCATTGCGGGCATGTAATCCCCGAATAGCCAACTAATACTGCAATGCATTTCGTCAAATATTTTAATTCACTTGCAGTAAACTTCTAGTAAGTGATGTAAATTAAGCAGATTGCTAGTTTTGAAATACTACAGGTGTCACTTGTTGTTAGTCATCCTGGTCGTGATCGGCTAACGCATGGGGTATCCATTTTTTCTGTTTTCACTTCTTTCCGAGAGTATGAAGGCCTCGTACCACAGTGCTCTATCTGACCCCAAGTATCATTGCAATATCTCGATGGGCATGCACAATGTCACTTAAAAATGGACACTCAACGCTTTGAAACTGGTAAATTATAAACATAATAATGGAACTGTCGATTTGTACCCAGCACTTATGCAAACGCAATTTAGTAAATCCATGCATTGGAAGTGAGAAAGGGGAATCATTGCCATAGAACGACAATAACATAGCACAACATAACATAATTTATCAGGGGTCGCATAGTTGCGCGAATCAGGCTTTAGATTGACCATTCTTCATTAGTTAGGCTCCACCAATGTTGTCCCATTCTCTTCTTGATCTCGTTCCTACATCTCTCCAGCGGTCTCCCTTGTCCTCTGCTGAGTATTCGATCATACGGTATCCAAACTGTAAGTCTTCTTAACCATTGATTATCATCCATATACCTTATCTTCTTGGCCCAGTTCAGTTTTCTTTTCGTTTCTCCATCCACCCAGTCAATCACTCCTGTTGCTTTTCCAGCATGGCCATTATCCTTCCAAGTTACTCCTATCATACGACGTTTCTTCTTTCTCTGCGCAATCCTCAGCCCATTCTTGCCAGATTCCCACATCACCACATCACCCAGCATTCACTACCATTAAGAACAGTTGACATAATACACGCGTTGAAGGCCTTTTCCTGATCTCTCTGTCGACAGTGGGATGTTTCAATAGGTCTCCAATGCTCCTCCCATGCCAGCCATCCACATTGAACTCGTCTCATAAGAGAGATGAAGAGGTAAGCTTCTCCAGCTGCCGAGGTATTTCTTGTTTGTATTCGAAACGATATCCTCCATTCAACTCAAATGGCTCTCGGTTTGCAGCATTTTTTCAAGTCTATTCGGCTATATATCACTATATATCACTATATATCACTAAATATCACTGGCCGAGCAGTGATAACCCGCAGGACTTCGTGTGCCTTGAATAACGGGTTGTACCTTTACCTTTTTTTTTATTCGGCTCTTTGCAATCAGAAGAATATCATCTGCATACGCCAAGCTTTTGAGCCGAACTCCATTTACATTCAATCCCGTTTCTTCCAGTCGATTGAGTCAAGCGCCATTTGTACGACGCGAATAGCGAGAGTAGAAATAGAAGAAAAAAGATGAAGAAGGAATAAGTATAACGAGAATAATGGACCCTTGATTATAGCACTTTTTATGTAAGACTGAAAAATTTGGACACGACGATTTGGAACTAAGAATTTGGAACACGATTCATTGGAACCCTAGAGGTAGGCACAACAAAAACAAAAATAATACAAAAAAAGAAAATGTAAACCGCAATAAATCATTTCTTAATTCTACCCATTCTAGAAGATGCCAGTCGAGGAAAGATAGTCCAGTGAGCTGATTAGGATTCAGCTCAACAATTGCAATTTGTTCGCAGTGCATTCTCATTTTAGACGACAGTTTGCGACTCAAACGCATGGATGGGCTCAGCCGCACAGAGAGCAGACGATAGGCTGCTCTCCTGCTCACTCAACGGATCAATCAACATTGTGAAGCGCGACTGTGAATAACCCAATTTTTGTTTCCCAAAACACTGGTTTTACCTGTAGGGTTCCAATGAATCTTGTTCCAAATTCTTAGTTTCAAATTGGTGGTTCCAAATTCTTGTTTCCAAATCGTCTTGTCCAAATTTTTCCTTTTTTCGTACAGACTGAGGATATCTACAAAGATATGGAAGAATTTGGAAGAATGAGGTTGTTGTCCGGAAACCGAAGAAGTGCCGATTTTCCTAAAGATCATGCTATATGCAGAAGAAAGTAATAAGAGTTGTTGAAAATTACAAAGATGAAATGAATGGAAAGATAATGACTGTATTAGTTGGTCTCAAACCAAAACAATGTGCCCAGGGCTGGGATTTTTAGTTTGGTATTTTTTTTTTGTTTTTTGGTTTTTTTGGGTTTTTGAGATTTTTTTGTTTGGTATTTTTTGTTTGGTTTTTCTGTAAAACCCAAAAAATAACAAAAAAAACAGATATAGAAAATTAACACAAATTTGCTTGAAAAGTTATTTTGTGATCAGTTTTGTTGGTAATTTTTTACCGCAAGATAATTTTGTGGAGTGTAATATTACGAAACAGTGTTAAAGAAGGGGACCCTAAGTTTTTTCGTGATCAAACTGACCGCCAGGACTATAGATATCTCAATAAATAAAAAAATAATAATTTTCTGTAAAATTATAGATGCCCCGGAATACCGTAGTCCGAGCTGAAAGTTCGTTGTTGCACCAAGGAAATGCCAGGGATAACGCGCCTTTTCGAATTTTAACGATGAATATATAGAAAAATGAATTGTTAATTGAAAGTCAAAATTCTTAAAATTAACAACAAAATCAAAGATAGAAGCTAAATTCGCTATCGATTCGTTATCGGTGGAATTTTATTTATTGGTCAAAGAAAGGACATCTGGAATTTTTGGTGCGCTATTATCATGAAGAACGTGGGACCAATTTTGTGGCATTCTGTTCTCTATCAGATTCGAGAGACGAAAGCATAACCCGTGTAGCTCAGTTGTTAGTTGTCAGCGCTCGTAGCCGCGCCACGCATTTTCGATTACCGTTTACATTTTTCTATATATTCATCGTTAAAATTCGAAAAGGCGCGTTATCCCTGGCATTTCCTTGGTGCAACAACGAACTTTCAGCTCGGACTACGGTATTCCGGGGCATCTATAATTTTACAGAAAATTATTATTTTTTTATTTATTGAGATATCCATAGTCCTGGCGGTCAGTTTGATCACGAAAAAACTTAGGGTCCCCTTCTTTAACACTGTTTCGTAATATTACACTCCACAAAATTATCTTGCGGTAAAAAAATACCAACAAAACTGATCACAAAATAACTTTTCAAGCAAATTTGTGTTAATTTTCTATATCTGTTTTTTTTTGTTATTTTTTGGGTTTTGCAGAAAAACCAAACAAAAAAATACCAAACAAAAAAATCTCAAAAACCCAAAAAAAAACCAAAAAACAAAAAAAAATACCAAACAAAAAATCCCAGCCCTGGTACCTAGGAATATTGTATCTCATTCTTTTTGATTCGTCTCTCATTCATCAATTCACCCGTTCTTCTCTTCGCTGGTCCGTTGGTCGTGATGCTGAGACGCCGCTCAAGAAAAGGACAAAAAGCAAAAATGAAAACGATGTCATTCCGAAATCGCTTTGTTCTTCCCTCAAATATTTAGGCTTTCGAAAAAGTGTGCCGAATTTTTCTCTTGCGATGTCTAAATCATTTTGCCGAATATTTCGGCATTCGGAACGCCTCTCTCATTTTCGGATGACCGCTATATCTCTCAACGTGTGCGCGAAATTTATTTCGGCATGTGCCTAAATTGACGAAAGAATAACGCCCCATTACCGCCCCGAAAATATAAAGAATAATACGAATTTTATACAGAATATATAAAAGAAAGAATAATAAAGAAAATGGAAAATCGAAAAAAATTCATTGCGCAAAGAAATTGTTTTTTGGATTCCCAGTCGTAGATTTAGACCCTTCTTGTCTAATAGAATTGTTAATGAATGGAATACTCTCGATTGGTCTATTGTAAATTCGCCCAACCCCGCACTTTTTCGTAATAGTATCAAAGCTGTGATCTAGTCTATATTGCAGCATTTTCTTCGTTCTTACTTTTTTAACCAATACATGCATATTACATAGAATATCATTATTTTCTCTTGTCCAAGAAACGATAAATATTATTATTTAAAAAAATTAATGATGCGTTCAAATGGGCTCCGCAGCGTGGTGCAGCGGGGCGTGTGCAAAACTCGGCCGGCTTGAAGTGACACATCCCTAACAGTCATCGAACATAAAGGGTTTACATAAGATGCAATAGATGGTGAAAACGTGTGTTATCAGATGATTGGAAAGTAACTTCATGAAATATATATTAGTATGATGTAACATCTTATCTTTTTTTTATTCCATTGTAATATACTTGACATTAAAACGAATAACAAAGTGGCTGATGATGGATGTCAGTTGCTTCGGTAGCGATATCGGTGAGAGTTTAGGGTACTGTTGCAGTTTGGACATATTACATTTTTATTTTTTTATCCCTAACAGTCATCGAACATAAAGGGTATTGCACTGCCTATTCTGTTGAGAACCGCGAGAAACTCGTCAATCATGCGATCAATTAATTTCTTATCTATCGATCCTCCATTATGCCTACGAATCTCTGCAAATTTACGCCTATAATAGGCGCGAATGAATGGGAAGCGCGTGTCCAAATATGCAATCGCGGGAGTCATATTTTGCTCGAAGAAGAAGAGGCTATCAAGACTGCACGAATTAGAGCGCGGTTCTTTAAGATCGTAGTAGGCTTCTATAGTAGGTGCCGATGCCAGCTCGTCTTCACTAGGCTCCGTAGAGTTGTAGGGTCCCCAGCTACGACGCGGCGCAAAGTCGAGTGTCGCTCGCATCTCCGTCTGGCCAATCATCTCTACTGCTCCATAAAATAAACCCCGATTGTATGAGCGCGCTATCGAATGCTTGATGATGTGGCCCCACATCTGCTCATGATCTCGAGAGCTCATGCACGATGTGGACAGCTTCGCCAACTCTGCGTCGAAATCAAACGTTGTCGATGTAATGGGAGTCGTCGCTGCTGAGTGCGAAGCAGCTCTGCTGGAGAAGACGATGCTGCCTGAATGTTGTGTATTATTACACTAGCGGCCAAAAATTTTCGCCCAAAAGTTTGCAATATCATAACTTTTGACTCACTCAAAAAACGAAACATTTAAGACACCGGCACAGTGAGATTCGAGGGTTACGCCAGTGCCCCAGTACACCTACCTCACCGATTTGGCTCAATTTTTTGTGGATACCCCCATGCGCCCATATCACAAAATGGGTATTCCTTAAGATTGGGTCCTTGAAACACAGATGTGCCGGGTTCTCGCAATTTGACAACTCGATTTTCACAAAAAAAAATAGTGGAAAGACCTACGTTCAATGTTAGTTTCGATTAATTACATACATATATGTCTAGACAACAAAAAAACTCGCTATAGGACGGTGCGGAGATCAGATCGCAAATTGATTTTTTTACCTCCTCAAAACATTTAAAAATTAATTAATCCATAATTACTTTGTTCTTTCACCATTGTGCGATTTTTGTAATTTAAAATTTTAATTAATTTTAAAAGTTTTGAGGAGGTAAAAATCAGTTTGCGATCGGTTCTCCGGACCGTCCTCTAGCGAGTTTTTGTTGTCTATGCGTACATGTAATTACTGAGGCGAAGTGGTCTATGGCGCGCCCCATCATTCCCATCCCATCATCTGTCCTGGGTTCGATTCCCGGTCGTTTCACCGCCTCCGCCCCACTAAGGCGCCCTAAAGGAGAATTGGTAGTGACTAGATCACGCGGTAAAGCAGGTCCGAAGAAGAGAGTAGGCCCTCCGGACTGAATTGGCCTTGAAAGATCACTGGCCTAGCAGTGATCACCCGCAGGACTTCGTGTGCCTTGAATAACGGGTTGTACCTTTACCTTTTACCTTTACCTTTACATGTAATCGATACTAACATTGAACCAAGGTCGCTCCACTCTTTTTTTTTGTGAAAATCGAGTTGTCAAATTTCGAGAACCCGCCACATCTGTGTTTCATGGACCCAGTCCTAATGAATACCCATTTTGTGATAGGGGCTCATGGGGGTATGCACAAAAAAATTTGAGCCAAATCGGTGAGGTCGATGTCCGGCACTACCGGGAATCTTACTGAGCTGTTGTCTTAAGAATAGGTATCGCACACTCAAGACTCTCTCTCTTACCATCTTTTAAAGAAGGAGACCCATGAGCTGGCATGACTGACTCCCGCAACGATCAACATGGGATAGAATGTTAATATTGTATGGAAATTAGCATAAGTGACAATGGGAAAGTGAGAGAGTCAAGTATGCAAATCGGATAGACACTCTCAACTTGCCTGAAAAGTTGTACTTTCAATGAGTATAACATGTTTCTAACATATCATCACGCAATATGAAATATATCGTTCGGTTCGTGTGATAAAACTCTATCATTCTACCCGAACAGTCTTGTTACGAAAAAACTCGGGGGTCTCCATCTTTAAAGCTGCTTGAAGCTGCTTGAATTTTTACAAGCTAGACCGAGTTGGGCCTTCTGCAGCATTTTCGTTATTTTTGCTTCGTTTCATATTTTTCCAAATCTCTAATTTTTATCGAGTAAATTAATCAATAATATGCAGTATTCACCACGAAGTAGGCAATTTTTTTGATTTTTTTACTTCGTCATCAGCTTGCAGATTCAGTTCATGATAAAAAAAGCAAAACTATTTTTTTCTTCTTTGTTATTTTCTTCCTACTTTTAGCAATTAAATCTTTTCAACGGCTCTGAAGGCTTTTCATCGGCTCTGAAGGCTTTTCAACGGCTCTGAAGCCGATGTCTTAAGAATATCGTACTCTGAAGCTGAACATTGAGCCGTTTCCACTGACCCATTGGACTCATTGTCAGATTCTCCGATCGTGCTTATGCGTGTCATGAATCTTAGCGGATAGTCACATGGATACATATTTCAATGACTTACTTGCATGCGAACGGATCGAGACAATGAGGCAGATAACGAGTGCATTAATATGTAGATAATGAGTCGACATATATACCTGGAAAGAGTGTATTTTGAACCATTCAGGTGAGAAAGGTACAGGAGTGGCAAAGCAATACAATTTATAATGAAAAAGCGAAAGCCAAAAAAATGGGGTGAAAATATATAAATCTTTTAAAAATACAATAAGTGTATTTACTATGCAACCGAATTATATATTGAAAACAGGGAAGGAAGAGAAGGGCACTCGTTCGCTTGACCCCATTTCTCTCTCATAATCCCCCCTCCTCCCCCCCATTTCTAGACGAAAGTGAAAATCTCCTTCTGTTACTTGCAGACCATTTCAAATGAACATTATCTCCTTTAAAAATCTCCTTATGACTCGTTTGTTAATTCAAATGATCTTAATTACTCATGAAAATAATGAGATTAAAACTGAAGGAAATATTTTTTTAGCTATAGGGATAATGTAAAGACAACAAATATTTTATAAAAGCATGTATTTGAAGCATTTTCGATACAGAAGACAGAATTAGCCACAATTATATTTACTAAATTCTTGTGTTTGGAATTAAGAGACAACTATTATGTGGCGGTTTGCGCAAGAGTCGGGAAAATCTGGGGGACGCTTGACACAGGTCAAAAATTTCGATAAAACGTGATGAAGATGGGCACAGTCAGTTTGGCCCTGTGGTCCCGCAACGCCTGAGCGGGATTACGGTAAAATCACGTTTTCAAGACGTTCACGGTTGAGCAATAGGGATGAAAATCGGGGCAGAATTCGATGGCAATGACGGCTGTCTACTTCATTTGTTTTGAAAATTTTCTAAAAGTTCGGAAAATGAAACTGTTGATGGAGACATTTGCGCCCCTAGCGATTACCACCGATCGAGCCGGCGTGACGAGAGCATTCCAACGATGTATTTTGAGCCTACAGGGTGTTCAAGAATTACGAAGACTTTTAATTTCGCTCTTATTTCGTGTGGAATGCATCAATCAAGTGCAGATGGTAACATTTATTCAACAATAACATAAAATTTCACAATCAACAATTACTTCTCGATTCGCCCTCCTTTTGCATTTATGACGGCCTTCAGAAGGGTGGTGCGAGGCCACTTTATAGGCAAAATCAATTTTTTTGTTTAAATTCTTTTTTTCCAATTTTTAAAGCTGTATTCATTTAAAAAATTGATATATCTATTTATGGGACATCGTTGTTCATGTTGTTCTAATAAATAAACGTTTTTGGAAAAAAATCATGAAATCAAATCATTTCTTTCCTGTATAAGAAAGCAAGGGGATGGTATGGGCTTCTTCACGTTAAACGGGGTCAGGAAAACTAGTCTTCGTGTGCCATAGTAGTCGATTCAGCGTGTGTCGTTCCGTCAGCTTGAGTTCCTTGAAGTCCTTCTTGATCAATTCCGTCCATCTGAGCTTCGGTCTTCCTCTTGGTCTTCTTCCTTGTGGCGCGTATTGTATCATCCTTCTGCATACATGGTCTCTATCTCTCCTCTTCACATGTCCGTACCATTTCAGTCTTTTCTCTCGGATCTTTTCATTAATCGGTCTTACTTTCATCATTCCTCTAAGCACTTCATGTGTTATTCTATCAGACAGGAAAAAAAATCATACGTTGGGCATTAACGAAAGTTAACGAAATTAACGAAAATTAACGACTTATTTTTTGTTAATTTAACGACTTAACGAATTAACGAAATTTTTCATTAAAGAACATCTTTGATCCAGCGCCGAGAATTCAGCCAATTCAGCTGGTCGATTCTACTAGCTGCCAAGTTGCCTTCCCCTTAGAATGTTCAAACTAAGATGTCATTATTTTTTTCTTTTTTTAGAAACATCCCTCTTTTTCTTACAATACGAGGATAAGACCTGTGTTTGCACAGCATATAAAAAATTACGCTGATTGGCATCGTACAAGCAAAGCTATACCGAAAAAAGTACTTTTTGGTTTACTTTTGGACGGTGCTGTAGAAGAGGTATTGTGGCAACTCTGGTATTGTCCGTATAAAATGTACTTGCATAATTGCATTGCTACTGTTGCTAAACAGAGGAAGAACTATCGATTAACTCCCCACTCTTTCCTCCTTTCCTTCCTCGCTCTCTCTGATCTACCTACTCTCTCACCGGTGCTCTCTCTCTAAACATAGAAATTCATTGTGGCAGTGGTTGGCGACTCTCGTACCAAATAAACAAGTGTATTTTATACGGTCAATATTTCAATACTTTAAAGACGGGGGCTTGCGAATGTCTATTCAAATGCATGGCATATCTATTATGCAAGGGACAATTCATCAATCCCATAGCGCAGTGGTAAAAGTGCTTACTAGTAAGCCTAACGTCGCGGGTTCGAAACCTATTGCTGAACTTTCTTATTTTCAAAATTTCGCGCCTTTGCCTGTACATCAAGCATGGATTCATTCATGATTCTTGCGATCAATATGCTGAATTAGTATAAAGTAATTTATGTATGGTATGTAAAATATCTTTTGCTATATTTCTGTCTTTACAGTTTGTTCACGAAAATATTGCTCTTACTCCACCACTCTTACTTCACATTTTCACTTTAAATAGCCTTGTTAGTTTACTTAAAGTGAAACGCAACTCTACTTAAAGGGAGATTAACCCGTTTGAAAAAAAGTCCGGAAAATCAGTTTTGAATTCCCGCGAACCACGGAAATTGCCATGACTCGGTTCATTTTCATCTTACGAGGCCGTTTGTGTAAGAGTCGGGCAAATCTGCGAGAGGGTTGGCACAGGCCAAAAATTTTGATACCCTCAAAACTTGTGTATAGGGGTTATCGACCATGCTGATGAAGATAGGCATAGTCATTTTGGCTCCAGTGGTCCCGCAACGCCTGGGCGGGATTACGGTAAGATCACGTTTTCAGGCCATTCTCGGTCCATGGTAGTGCTAGAGGTATGAAAATTGGGCTCCTAGGACAGAATTCGATGGCGATGATGGCTGTCTACTTCATTTGTTTTGAAAATTTTCCAAAAGGTCGTAACTGGAAATTTTGATGGAGACGTTTGCGCCCCAGACGAGTATGACAGTTCGAACCGGCGTGACGAGAGGATCACAACGATATATTATGAGCCCATATTACCATTGCCATCTCAATATTGCCTCGATATAGTGATCTGCAAAATCATCTCTCGTTGTCTGCGTCTCTCTATTCCGCGCTCTCTCTCGGCACTCTCTCATTTCGCCGCGTTCTCTCGAGTGCGAGAGAGCGCGCGGAATTGAGAGAGCCCTCTTGTTTACCTCTTTCGCATATCACTATATCGAGGCAATATTGAGATGGCAATGGTAATATGGGCTCATAATACATCGTTGTGATCCTCTCGTCACGCCGGTTCGAACTGTCGTACTCGTCTGGGGCGCAAACGTCTATATCAAAATTTCCAGTTACGACCTTTTGGAAAATTTTCAAAACAAATGAACTAGACAGCCATCATCGCCATCGAATTCTGTCCTAGGGGCCCAATTTTCATACCTCTAGCACTACCATGGACCGAGAATGACCTGAAAACGTGATCATACCGTAATCCCGCCCAGGCGTTGCGGGACCACTGGAGCCAAAATGACTATGCCTATCTTCTTCAGCATGGTCGATAACCCCTATACACAAGTTTTGAGGGTATCAAAATTTTTGGCCTGTGCCAACCCTTGTTCGACTCTTACACAAACGGCCTCTTACAGAGACCGGACAGGTTTTTGTTAGAATAAGTCTTTTTTGACGGATGCAATAGAGAAATATGGAGGAATTGTGATTCACGCGGCCCGCCCGCTGAAGATGGATCTGCTAATTAACTAAGTAAAGTAAGTAAGTATGTCCTTTTGAAGGATGCAGACTTCAGGCATGAAAGTTGCTATAATTCAATTGGTTTTTGACGATGATACTTCAGTACTTCTTCCTCTGTCTCTCCCTCTCCCCTCTCTCTCTCTCTCTCTCTCTCTCTCTCTCTCTCTCTCTCTCTCTCTCTAAACATAGAAATTCATTGTGGCTCTGGCTGGCTACTTTCGTACCAAATAAATATGTGTATTTTATACGGGAATGATCAGTGAAATGATAACCGTACTAAAGATACAAAAGAGAATTCAATACTAAAGAGGGCAAAGAGAGAATAAACACGAGTTGGAACATGGAGCAATATTTGAATGGAAAAATATTCCGAAATTAAATTGTTCGGAACAATGTAAATGTAATCGTTCTTTGAGGAACGTGATATTTGAAAATTGTTTGAGTGAGAGCAACTCTTATGTAAAAGCGAAAAGGGAACCATTTACATAAAACGTACGTTCTCAAACGCACGTTTCATGTAAATGGTTCCTTTTTCGCTTTTACATCTAAATTTTATCATTAATATTTCCAAAAAAATCGGTTCAACACATTCCAACTCGCCCTATGCAATAATCTATTACTTAAACATCAATTCATAAAAAAAGGGAAGAAAGGGGGAGAAGGAACCACTCTACGATGCATGGTTGGGACCGTTGGGCATCGGGACGAAAGTGCCTAAAAATTGTCAATTATTACACTGAGAGCAAACTTACCTGGCAAATCGTTACCCCGATACACTTTCCTGGAAAACGATTACCCCAAACGGTGAATTATTCAACGGCCGAATTCACCATTTGGGGTAATCGTTTGCCAGGAAAGTGTATCGGGGTAACGATTTGCCAGGTAAGTTTGCTCTCAGTGTATGAAATAATTGTGGTTAATTTACCTCCACAAATGCGCTGGTGTGACTGCCAGTATCTATCTCCAGGACCGGGAGCACGGTTGTTGCGTCTCGAAACCCAACCACCATTCTTGGTGTACGAGTTGTCCACATTCCATCTGATGCAGTGCCTGTCGCATCTACAAATATAACAATAAAATTTTTTATATAAGTTGTTTTTTTAAATATAATTTTTAATCAAGAAAAATACATAAATAAAAAGATTAAGGACTGGGTTATTTTCCAGATTCGGCATACGCTTAAATTTTACTTAAAATACGTCACCGTCTTGAAGTTCACTTTAGGTCTACTTCAAGTGAGTGACGTCTCATTTTCACTTTAAGTAGACTTACGTTTCACTTGAAGTGAAAGTGCAACTACGACTTTAAGTTTCGAAATACCAGAGATGGCGCAAAAGCAAACATAAAATAGAATAAAAAAAAGCTAACCTCCAATGGTAGCGCATGAGCGCTGCAGTGGTTTCTTCATAGCTGTGGTAGACATCGGTGATCTCGTTCATGAACGGGAAGAGACGGCGGATACGTCTTGCCTCCTTCTGAGAATAGAAATATTCATTATTATCTATTATAATTATTATATTTATTATAGTATTATTTATTTATTATCTATTATCTATTATTATATATAATTTTTTTTATTTATTATTATCTTATTATTATTTATTATTTATTATTCTTTATTGTCTATTGCAATAGATAATAAATAAAATTCTCCAAAGCAAAAGTCTGCCGTGGCTTACGCCGGGAAAGTCAGACAAACGTTCATACGGGCACAGGTTTTTGTTTGCCACAGGTGCTCGTTTACGTTAGTAACAGTGTGCATACCTTGAAGAGTGGACCATGGTCACGGTCTCCGTAGTCCTTTGTGCCGCTCACGTTGAGCACGGCATGAATGAGCTCATGCTGAAATTTATTATTAGGTTATAACATAAGTTCCTTTGAATTTTGAGGCATACGTCAAGTTCAGCTGAGGAACACATTTGATTGCATCATCTATTGAATAAAGAAAATGAATTATAATTTGTATTAATGAGAAAAGCTACTAAAAGGCAAATCACACCGGTCGGAAATAATTTAATATAAAGGTGTACACAGTATTGCAAGACCGCCGAAAAATATTTTTGAAAATCTAAAATGTGTCCAATGTCCACCAAAGCTAATTTCACTCTCTGCTCTGGCAACGCTATCTCGTGGACAATGAAAAATTAAATGACAAAATTCATACCACGTAGGTCTCATAGAAAGACTCCTTCGAGTGTTCAGCACCGTGCAGCTTGCTGAGAAAGATCTTGGCAGTCAAATGTCCATTCTCAGATCCCATCTCCGTCTTCCCCGTGTCACTAAAACAAAGCTTATGCTGCACTCGGCGAAAGTGCAAGGGTGTCTTACAGGATTACTATCAAGGATCTCCTGTAAAAATGTATGAAAATGAGACCCTTAAAAATGAGAAAATGAGGTAGAAAATTTTTTCTCCGATTTGGATGATACTCGTTTCATTAAACATAATGAAGAAAAGTATAAGGCATAACCACTTCTTTTCGTCAAATTTGCATTTTATCGATTTTTTATCACTTTGGGGAGCCAAATCTCACTAAAATTTTGACCTAGAGCAAGAAATTTTTTTTCAATCGACTCGAAATGAACTAATCTTGAAGTTACTCAACAAAATGTATCTGCGAAAATGCCATCTTCTATCTGTTTTCTTCGAAAAAACTGATTTTTGGGTACAATATATTAACACACACAACAAGTATGACACTTCACATGTCTTGTGGGTTACAGTTATTTTTCTCTGTGTGTGTGCCAATAAATAATAGTTTCCTGAAAAAATCAATATTCTGTTGGGCCTCTCGTCGTCTCAAAGTGGAGGATGTCATCAACAAAAAGTGTTAAATAGAGCACTATACAGGCCTTATTTACCCTTTTTTGTGCGCAAGTTTCAGATTTAGTTGTCATTTCGCAAAATTAAAAAGGATGAAATTTTCGAGCGTGTTTCTATAGTAAAATAATATGTTTGTGTCTTCTAACTCTTCTCCCTCTCCCTCTCCCTCTCCCTCTCCCTCTCCCTCTCCCTCTCCCTCTCCCTCTCCCTCTCCCTCTCCCTCTCCCTCTCCCTCTCCCTCCCCCTCCCCCCAGAGAGAGAGAGAGAGAGAAAGAGATCATTCTAAAGCTCATGTCCAATTACCATTTATATTGTGTAATGTCTTTTTTGATCGGGTCCGAGCTCTGGCAACGCTCTCTCGCTTTCTTTGTCTCCGAGAGAGCGCTACCAGAGCGAGAGTTTCAAATAAGCTCGGGATATGCTTTAACGCTCCGTCCGCGTTGGATGGGCATCATATAATTACCTCGGGGCGTTAATTGAAGAATACATTTTCGTGTGGCACTATGCTATTGTCCGTATAAAATGTACTCGCATAATTGCATGCTACTGCTGCTAAACAGAGGAAGAACTATTGATTAACTCCCCACTCTTTCCTACTTTTTATGCTGTGATAAATGTGTTGAACGTTAGAGGAACAAAGCATGTGAGAAATGTCCAAGAAGATGAGAGATAGCGAGCTGAGAAGAGACATAGAGAAAGATGGGGAAACAGAAAGACACGCGGCCAAAAACAAAACGACAGAGATAGAAAAAGTGACTTATTGTTAGAGAAAAATAGGGTTAGATAATGAAAAGAAGAGAGATTTACAGATAGATAGCTAGACAACGCGATGGATAGATAGCTAGACTGCTCGATAGCGAGATAGATAGAAAACTAAAATGACTAACAGACAGATATAGACAGATAGATAGCTAGACAGCTAGACAAACAGAGAGATATAGTTGTTAGTGGTACTTCATGTTCCTCTATCGCCCATCCGTTATGATATTTCCTCTAGGGAGCCTCCCCCACCCATTTGTCTACGCCTTAGTGCCTTATTCTCAACATTATCTTCTCTATCTTTATTTATTTCTCGTTTATTATGAAGATGTTTCAACAAGTAAAATACGATTGAAATGAAGAAGTTTTCGAAAATATCTTGCCGAGTAACAGAATAGTCCACCAATGGAACTCCCTAGAAAATTGTAACTATGCAAAACCTGTGCTTTTTGTGGGAACGCCCGCAATCCCGTTTCATCGGCCAGATCCATTCAGATCTATTCACACCGTTGATAATACAACATTTTCTACGATAATGTTTTGAATATCATATATACTCTTCTCTTTCATTCGTGCTGAGCGGTCTGAATGTCTTTCGCTCCGTAATCAGTGGATAGAGTTGAAGTCCGGCGACAGTCCACGCAACAAGACGGCAACGTATCTCCACTTGTTGCACGAAACTTAAGGTTTACTTAAATTTTTCACTTGAAGTAGACTTGTAAGTCTACTTCAAGTTAAACATAAGTCAACTTAAAGCGGTGTGGTATACTGTAATGCATTGCGTCAAATGTTCTTTCACTTAAAGGTGGTGTCCCACGAATATTTTCGTGAACAAACTGTGAAGACAGAAAGGTAGCAAAAGTTATTCTACGTACAGTACACTATTTATTTTGTACTTATTTAGTCAATTGATCGCTAGAAACATTAATGAACCATCAGGCCCGGTTCAGGGAAGGGCGCGCTTTTTGAAAATTGAGGAAATTCGGCAATAGGTTTCGAACTTGCGTCAAACGGGTAACGAGTCTGAACGTTTACCACTGCGCTATGGGATAGATGAGAGGATCCGCTAACTCTTCGCATATCACTTTGCATTCGCATAAGAGGGGTGTAGTGATTTGTCTGAACATTCGCGGGCCACCATCTTTAAAGGTGGTGTCCCACGAATATTTTCGTGAACAAACTGTGAAGACAGAAAGGTAGCAAAAGTTATTCTACGTACAGTACACTATTTATTTTGTACTTATTTAGTCAATTGATCGCTAGAAACATTAATGAACCATCAGGCCCGGTTCAGGGAAGGGCGCGCTTTTTGAAAATTGAGGAAATTCGGCAATAGGTTTCGAACTTGCGTCAAACGGGTAACGAGTCTGAACGTTTACCACTGCGCTATGGGATAGATGAGAGGATCCGCTAACTCTTCGCATATCACTTTGCATTCGCATAAGAGGGGTGTAGTGATTTGTCTGAACATTCGCGGGCCACCATCTTTAAAGTAGACTTAAGTCTGCTTCAAGTGTGCGACGTTGTTTAAGTAGACTTTAAAGCGACACCCCAAGCTAATTTAACTCTCCGCATTGGCAATACTCTCTCGCAGACAAAGAAAACGAGACAGTGTGGCCAGAGCGTAGAGTTTCAAAATAGCTTGGGGTGTGTCTTTAAGTGTTAAAATACCAGAGTAAAGGCGGTATGCCGCGACGACAAAGACGGCGCATGTCGCATTTTGTTCTATGAATAAGCCAATAAAAATTTGCTAATATTCACGATCATTTACTTTTCGCCGCAGAAATAAACAAATATTGATTATTGGTTTACGAAAAATTGAACAAAATAAAATCAGGGCGCGCTCACTTTTTCAGTATTAGGTAATTAACGCAGTAATTTCAAAATCTGAAATAATAGTAATATGGATAATAAAAAAATAATAATAACATATGTTTGAAAAAGAGACTTTAAAGATATTGTCGGTATAAAATGTGTAATTGAATTGCTACAAGCTGCTAAACGCAGAAATATTCTGTCGTTCAACACCTTTTTCCCTCGCTTCCCTCCTCGCGCTCTCTTTAATCTACGTATTATCTCGCTTGAACTCTCTCTCTCTCTCTCTCTCTCTCTCTCTCTCTCTCTCTCTCTCTCTCTAAACATAGAAATTCATTGTGGCTCTGGCTGGCTACTCTCGTACCAAATAAATATATGTATTTTATACGGACGGTAAATCAGTGAAATAATAACCGTACTAAGATACAAAAGAAAAATTCAATACTAAAAGAGGGCAAAGAGAGAATAAACACGAGTTGGAACATGGAGCAATATTTGAATGGAATAATATTCCGAAATTCCATTGTTCGGAACAATGTAAATGTAATCGTTCTTTGAGGAACGTGATATTTGAAAATTGTTTGAGTGAGAGCAACTCTTATGTAAAAGCGATAAGATAATCATTTACATATAACGTGCGTTTGAGAACGTACGTTTCATGTAAATGGTTCCCTTTTCGCTTTTACATAAGAGTTGCTCTCACTCAAACAATTTTCAAATATCACGTTCCTCAAAGAACGATTACATTTACGTTGTTCTAAACAATGGGTTTTCGGAATAGGATTCCGATCAAAAAAATTTCACAAGATTTCAAAATATGCAATAATCTATTGCATGTTGTCAACTCAGGCGCTTGTTTCTTTTAAGAAAAAATAATAGAGGTAGCGGTCTCAATCCGTAATTTTATTCATTTTCCAGTCAAATGGCTACTATCTCGTCCACCTGACTTTTTGACTTTTTGAAGCTTCCTTCATTTCCGTGAAATAGTGGGGGAGTCAAATAAATTTTTTTATCTAATATTATTTTACATCTTATGATAAATAACAGGAAAATGGGACAGCGTGAGGGGGATCGATGGTGGTCCATCAAGAATAGCGGTGTGGGTTTGGGTTTGGGTATTAAAATTGGGATTTGGCTGGACATTAGCATAATGTGGAAAGAGATCGGTGATAGCTATTACTGATATTGATTTATTAATTTGATCCATTTCCCTTCTTCTCCTTAAGTATTTGAGAAAGACGAAAATACAATTCATGAATTTTCTCATTCTTCATAAGGGAAGGGTACTTGGTCGTGTGTCGGAAAATCTAACAAAATGTATATGGTTGGAAAGAGGACAAAATTCTAAGACTTTTTGGTCTTTTCGTTTTGTCGCCTCGGACTTCCTAAGGACCGAAAATCGATTTTGAAAAAAAAAACAATTCCATGGGTGAAATTTCAAGGGTCCAATGGCAGAGATATCTATTAGATACCTCATCTCGCCCTTGCATTCCTTTCCCAAGCAACACGTGGCGCAGTAGGTAAGACGCTCGTCTATAAAACTTTTGTGTGTTCGGTTTCAATGGTTCGATTCCTTTCATTGCAATTTTTTTTGCTCATTTTATTTTTGATCAAACAACATTTATATGATCTTTATTAACAATTTAACAACAAATGTAACAGGCAATGCTTAACAACGGTGCATATTGGGCCAGAAACATGAGGAAGATAAATCGCCTGAAAATCGACGCTCCACGTGGTCGACGGAAATGGTGAATCTTTTTTTACCTAATCAAATCTCGGAGAAAAAAATTATTTTCATCTCGCATTTCTTTCCCCTGTGGCGAGCCAGGCTGTACCATCTGCCCGCGCTGCAGAGTAAGCTTCTGCTTTTCATGTTTCTGGCCCAATATAGATCGTTGACTGTTACATTTGTTGTTAAATTGTTAATAAAGATCATATAAATGTTGTTTGATCAAAAATAAAATGAGCAAAAAAAGTTGCAATGAAAGGAATCGAACCATTGAAACCGAACACAAAAGTTTTATAGACGAGCGTCTTACCTACTGCGCCACGTGTTGCTTGGGAAAGGAATGCAAGGGCGAGATGAGGTATCTAATAGATATCTCTGCCATTGGACCTTTGAAATTTCACCCATGGAATTGCTCTTTTTTCAAAATCGATTTTCGGTCCTTAGGAAGTCCGAGGCGACAAAACGAAAAGACCAAAAAGTCTTAGAATTTTGTCCTCTTTCCAACCATATACATTTTGTTAGATTTTGCGACACACGACCAAGTACCCTTCCCTTATCAGTAATCTGTTGGATTCGAGAGTATCGAAGCGTTTCACCACTTCTTCGACTCCTTCCGAAAATAAAGTCCTGCAAAAGACAAAATATAATATTAAAGGTGCACAACAAACTAATTTGAAACTCGTCTGGTATTTCAAAACTATCTAGCAGTCTACTTATCATTCATACTAGAATTAGACTTGCAATTCTACTTCTAGTTAGACGAAAGTTTACTGCAAGTAGTGTCTTTCAGAGATAAGAGTAGAGTAAGAAGAAGAGAACTAACTTTAGGTAATCACAGTCGTCGATCGTGGAAAGAGAAGCGATCGTTAATGAGTAGAGGGCGAACATTTGAACTCCGGGATAGTTAGTGTTAAATAGGAGATGAAAGAATGGAATGAATGTACTGCAATACATTATTAATTAATCATGACTAAGCTGAAAATTACAATGTACTACACAGGCCAAAAACTAAATAAATAGCTCATAAACGCGGGAATTCAAAAGTAGGTCGGGTGTGATTTTGGACAAATAAATAAATAAATAAATAAATTAATTGATAAGTCGACGATCGTGACTATTGACTGTATAAATACACTTGTTTGTTTGTCACGAGAGTCGCCACAATACCTCCTCTACGTTTTGTCTTTCTCAAGAAAACAGTAATGGCGGCGTGGTGGTGTATGCTCTTCTAGAACACGATGTGGGTGGTTCGAGTTCACCTGTAGACATTTTACTTTTGCTCATTTTTAACAGCTTGGGACTTGTACGTTCAATGAAAACTTTTTTTTAAATTTCAGATCTTTTTTTCACTTTCACAACGTGTCCGACGCAGCGGAGGGGGTTGCGGCGTAGGCACGTAAGGTAAATGAAACGGTGCATTAGGAGAAAGACAAGAGTGAATAGGGGAGAATGCACAACAGATCATTGAGACCATTAGGTTAAGGGGTGTGAATCTGCCGGGGGGAAGAGCTGCCACCCATTAAGCAAAAGGTAAAAAGGTAAAGGTACAAACGGTTATTCAAGGCACACGAAGTCCTGCGGGTGATCACTGCTAGGCCAGTGATAATTCAAGGCCAATTCAGTCAGGAGGGCCTAATCTCTTCTTCGGACCTACTTTACCGCATGATCTAGTCACTACCAATTCCCCTTGTGTCCTGAATGCGTTCTCTATGTATCTCATTATCATTCTTACTTGAAACGCACATAAAGATATTATTATTAACAAATGCATAACATATCGGTTATGCAAGGGATAAATCATATGCAAGAAATTAGCGTGGCCATTCATCAACCCATGGCGCAGTGGTAAAAGTGCTACCTAGTTAGCGTAACGTCGCGGTTTCGAAACCTATTGCCGAGCTTTCCTGTTTTCAAAACTTCGCGTCTTTGTCTGTACATCAAGCATGTTTCATTCATGATTCTAGGGATTAATAAGCTGAATTAGCATAAAAAATTTATGTACGGAATGCAGAATAACTTTTGCTATCTTTCTGTCTTCACAGTTTGTTCACGAAAATATTCGCCGGACACCACATTTAAAGATGGGGAACCACTAAAAGAATCATTGGCTCCTACCACGATGTGCCCCCACACATATACTGTAAGTAAAAAGTGTTTAATGTTCAGTTTGCGATCGGAACTCTGCCTTTGCCCTCTCACTACCACGATGGGAATGTGACCCCCACACATATACTGCAAATAAAAAGTGTTTAATGTTCAGTTTGCGATCGGAACTCTGCCTTTGCCCTCTCATTAGGCCCCCTTCCCATCACTCTTTCACCATTCCCTGACTATTGAACATCTTTCAATCGTGATTTTACCAATCAATACGCAGAATCATTATAAAAGAAATAGTATGTGGTGACTTATATGACTTTTGCTACCATCCAGTCTTCACAGTATATTCACGAAAATATTCGTGGGACACCACCTTTAACGCTTTATAACTATTATTATTATTATTTCAGCTGTAGTTTAATTTTATACTTTTTTCTCTGTGCTTTATTGCTTGACTAAAGTCTTTGACTGGACAAAAAATACCGAAAGATTCTGCGATAGAAGAAGAGAAATCTGAAGTTTTGAACGGTTATGATAAGTTCTTTAACAGGCCAGTCTTCAACCATTTTTATCTGAAACTTATCATTGTACTGGGAAGATCAAAGATCAAAGAACAAATATATCTCACCAAACGTTCATCAATAATCTTTTGCGATTGCGATCCATCCGAATATAGCGGTGATGTAATCAAAAAGGATAGAATGGCCATGACCAGGTATTCACTTTGGCGAGTGCAGACGTAATATTTGTTTTCCAGCATACTAAATTTATTTATTTATTTAATATTTATTTAATAAATGTATTTATTTCTTTATTTTATTTAAATAAGAAAAATAATGTTTATATTTATCTTTTCTATCTTTTCATGTGTTAGAAAATGGAGAGAAAAATGAGAGGGAGAAGAGAGATCATTAAAGAGCCCTAGTTGTATAATAATTAGATGTTATGACATGAATTTCTAAAAATATTTTTCTTAAATCTTCATTAGCTAGGCTTACCCGAGGAAGTCGGTACCGAAGATGTCGAAAAAGGCTTCATGGTTCTCTGGCATACTCACAACTTTGTAGACTGTCAATAGAACCTGAAAATTCTTGCGAAAAAATGTATAAAACTTGAAAAGATGAAAAAAAGAATATTATTATTATTATTATTATTATTGTCCGTATAAAATGCACTTGTATAATTGCCTGGCAAATGGCTGGCAAAACGCAGAAGTATTCTATCGGTCCATACAGAAACACATTGTGGCTGGCTACTCTCGTACCAAATATGCATGTGTATTTTATACGGTCAATGAATATTATAGAATTAAAACTGTCCGAACAATACAAATTCCGCTGTTTGCCGCGCAATATTCAGACTCCGCCCACTTCTTCGCGCGACATACCATTTTCTCTAGTTTTATCGAATTTTATGGCGTTTCCTCATCATTTCACAGGACTTTCAATAAAAATAAAATTATATGCATTGAAAAACCGTTCGAAAAAACCTTCCGAAAATTTGGAGTGCGTTTTTCTCAACGGTGGAGAAGTTTTTACTATATTCGGCATTTGTAGCGGTGTGTGCAAAACTTTTGTAATTCTATAATACGTACTTAGCTAATAATAAATAAATAACTTACGAGTTCATTCCATGGGCGGTCGATCGATTCATCGTGTATAATTCTATACAGAAGATCAAGACCCTTGTCGCGAACAAATTGGAAAAACAACTCTGCCGATAAATCTACAATGGACACACAGGAATTAAAATACGGCAAGTTTTTTTAAAGTTTAAAGATGAATAGCAGCGAATGTGTTCATGCAAATGTATCACAGCTATATTGCCAAGCCATATGTCTTTTGTTGCATGCTCGAAACCTGTTGCAGATATTTCTAAATTTTCAAAAGCCTTTCCATCTGGTTCATGCGGTGTTAAAATCTTGTAAAAGTAGATGGAAAAGTGTAAAAGTAGTGTTAATTTTTTGATTGTTAAAGTAGTTGGAAAAGTAGTAATCCAACACTCGCGTAATGGGATTTTTGCTGTAAAAGTTTGTCAATTACGAAGGCATACTACTTTTCCAACTACTTTTACAATCAGAAATTAACACTACTTTTTTCTACTTTTACAAGATTTTAACACCACATCATTGCTGTTTAAAGCGATGAATAAGAAGAATCGGCATAAAATAAATGGTATGCGATATGTACACAGATATAATAACTTTTCTTTTTCTATCCGTTTTCCTAGGTTCTTCGCAAAAATATTCGGAGATTTGAGCAACGATGTGGCATTATTTTCTGTAATAGATTTGAGAAGTAAAGAGTGTAGCCCGTGTACACTCTTTACTTCTCAAAACAGAAAAAAACCCTAGCTCATGTACCCCTGTGCACCAAACACTAAACGTTTAGGGTTTGAAACACTTGTATCTAAGGGTTCTCAGGGTATGGCTTTAAAAGAGCTAGGGTTTATTTCTGCGAGTGTAGCTAAGCGGTTAGTAGTCAGCACTTACACTGGTGCCACGCGGGTTCGACTTACTCAGCATTATCGTAATGTCAGCAAGCAAATATTTCGCAAGAATAAAAAAGTAAGAATACATAAGGAGAAATTAAAACATACTAAATTTCGTTCTGAATTTGCCCCCCTCGCGAAATAACTCAATCTCGTATTTATAAAAAAAATATCAATATTCATTATTATTATTACCGCATAAAGCGAACGAGTCACTCCCATATTGCTTTTTGCCTTAATTACCCATATTTTAACTGATAGACAAACAAACAAATAAATATAAAATGGAAAATTACTCAGCAGCTCGCAGATCGGGTCGAAGAGATCAGAAGATCTATATTTATTATATTGCCCACGTGCTTCATTGATTATCAAGGTCATAAGTCTTTCATCAGTAAAGTACGATAAGGCTTTGCGGTTTCTTCTCAGGATGTATCCAACTTCATTCAGGATGCAATGCAAGCTGAACACAATCATGATTATAGTCTTTAGTTATAGTGATTACGCTTTTAGTATGATTATAGATTATAGTGAAATGAAGAAACAGTTTTGTTTGCAACAATAAAGTGACTTACATGATGAATTTTTTATGCTCTAGTGTGTAATTCAAGATAATGGAACAGAATCGATCGATGTCAAATGAGCAGCGTTCCCGAAGATTGGTTGTCAGCAGTTTACAAGTCTGAATTTACAGATATGATATGAAAAGCAATGGAACATCACGGAATTCGAGGGGTCGGTCTCTCGGTCTGTGCTACTTGGAGAAAAAAATCCCTAGAAATGTCCCTTTACGGAATGCTTCCTTCATAGGTAAGGTAGGAATTATTCTGTCATAGGAGACAAATTATCTAAAATGTCAATTACCTCTAACAGCACACATATTATTCCTTGGCCTTCAGCGATGTTCATGCAGCGTTCAAAGCATAAGTAGAACGCTTTGATACTCGCCGGCAGACTGAGCTGTTTGTTCCTGGGAGATCATAGATCACTGTTTTGGAAGGTCTATGCGCCATAGAAACGAAAAATACTGATTGTCTCCGAATAGTTTTTCCAGAATTGTCAAAATCATCACACCAGTGGCCGTATGCATGAACCGTTTTCCGGGAAAATGTGACGTCATAAGCGTAGGCGGAGTATTTTTGGAAAACGCCTCCGCCTACGCTAATGACGTCACATTTTCGCGGAAAACGGCTGTCCCGTTGTTCATGCATACGGGCACAGTATAAAAATTGAATTCCAGCGTACATATTTGGCGTTAGTTTTATTTTACGCGGAAAGATTTAAATATTCAAGATTGAAGTAGTCTTAAAGTAAACTTCAAGTCAGTGACGTATTTTACGTAGACTGCTAATTTTGAAATACCAGAGTAGCAGCTTACCGATTCAACAATTTTATGAAATACATGGCGTTTTCTGTGACCTGATGATTACGATGTTGCCTCATCACATCCAGGCATGCTTCAACGCATGCATTCACTTTCGATGGATCAATAAATTCATATGCATTTGTCTGTAATAATAATATTATTATTTTAAAAGCATCCTTTATGTGGTGATAGAGTAAGAGAACAGATACAAAATGGGGTGAAAATACTATAGTACACTTAAAATACTATGGCGCAACAGTGGCAACATAAGACAATAGGATAATCGATTATAAATTAGACAGATTCAACGAAGATTTAACAATATTATCATTACTATTGACCGTATAAAATATATTTGTTTATTTGGTACGAGACTCGCCAGCGACTGCCACAATGTGTTTCTATGTTTAGAGAGAGAGAACAAGTGAGATAGTACGTAGATCTGAGCAAGAGCGAGGAAGGAAGGGAGGGAAAGTGGTAGGGGGATCGATAGTTATTTCTCTGTTTAGCGGCTAGTAGCAAAGCAAATACACAAGTACATTTTATACGGACAATATTGTTATTGTTATTAGTATTTGTATTTTTATCATTATTATTTATCACTTGTTCTAGGAGGGGATCGACTGATCTACGGGGTGCCTAGCGGGCATAAAAAGTATGGTTGCCTGAATGCGGAAATAGATTTATTTTTAGATTTTTCTACTTTTGCTGGTATCGCATTTTCTTTTGTTGATTTTCCGATAAGTACGAAGCAAATAAAGATAAACCACACTCACAATTAGATTAATCAAAGGGAAAACGCAGAAAATTTTAAAGGGAGCGTAACCTTTTTCAATGGTCTCATCATCACGCACACTATTTCTTTGTTCTCTAACAACGAGAGAGCGTAGAGCGTTGAAGAGACCATTGAGAGAGGTTACGTTCCCTTTAAACGAAGCAGTATGCAAAATATAGCGAGCTCATGTAAATTTATTTTTCCAAAAGACTCAATATTTTTTCATTCATATGGCGTGTAGTAGCATTTAGATTGATTAAGAGGCCGTTTGTGAAAGAGTCGAACAAGGGTTGGCACAGGCCAAAAGTTTTGATACCCTCAAAACTTGTGTATAGGGGTTATCGACCATGCTGATGAAGATAGGCATAGTCATTTTGGCTCCAGTGGTCCCGCAACGCCTGGGCGGGATTACGGTAAGATTACGTTTTCAGTCCATTTTCGGTCCATAGTAGAGCTAGAGGTATGAAAATTGGGCTCCTAGGACAGAATTCGATGGCGATGATGGCTGTCTGCATCATTAGTTTTGAAAATTTTTCAAAAGGTCGATTATTGGAAATTTTGATGGAGACGTTTGCGCTCCAGACGAGTATGACAGTTCGAACCGGCGTGATGAGAGGATCACAACGATGTATTATGAGCCCATATCTCCGTTGCACCGCTAATATTGCCTCGATATAGTGATCTGCGAAAGAGGTAAACAAGAGGACTCTCTCAATTCCGCGCGCTCTCTCGCACTCTCGAGAGAGCGCGGCGAAATGAGAGAGTGCCGAGAGAGCGCGCGGAATAGAGAGACGCACAACTCCTCGTCATTTTGCAGATCACTATATCGAGGCAATATTAGCGGTGCAACGGAGATATTGGCTCATAATACATCGTTGTGATCCTCTCGTCACGCCGGTTCGAACTGTCATACTCGTCTGGGGCGCAAAAGTCTCCATCAAAATTTCCAATAATCGACCTTTTGAAAAATTTTCAAAACTATTGATGTAGACATCCATCATCGCCATCGAATTCTGTCCTAGGAGCCAAATTTTCATACCTCTAGCTCTACCATGGACCGAGAATGGCGTGAAAACGTGATCTTACCGTAATCCCGCCCAGGCGTTGCGGGACCACTGGAGCCAAAATGACTATGCCTATCTTCATCAGCATGGTCGATAACCCCTATACACAAGTTGAGGGTATCAAAATTTTTGGCCTGTGCCAACCCTCTCCCAGATTTGCCCGACTCTTACACAAACGGCCTCTTAAATGATCTCTACTACGAACATATTTTTTCGGAAATTTGTTCACAGTGAAAATCGCCAAGGGGACACGCGAGAAATGCTTAAAGGAAAGGAAAGTGTGCGACACTGCATTATAAAATATTCAAACTTTTTAAAATGAGGTTCCTGTTTTTCGTCACCCAAAATTTTGGATTTTTTCTAGCAGATATGACATCTTTCGTGCTTTATTTTTTTGCCTCGGAAAGTTTTTAAAAAAAGCAAGAAGAGCGAAAAGGGCCGAAAACACTATTTTTTGTATATTTCTTTCGGGACTTTTGTGATGTATGAGGCCAACCAGCACATGTTGTGTATGTACACGAAAAAAAGACAATTCTCGAAATAAAAAATTCATCCAAAAAATTCCAGGCTCAGAAGCACATTGTAGTTTTATTCTTTATCATTTGCCACCACGGATAGAATTATCATCAAAACATCCGGATAGAATTGTCATCAAAACATTTCTAGTCGTCTCCGAAGAGTTGTTGTGGCAATCAGGAAAAGGCGCCCGCTGAATGGAGCAGACTGTATTTTTAACGGTGCCGTTCTAGTTCCATCAGATTTTTTATGATTTATGATTTATATGTTTCGAAGCAGAATTTCAAGCTATTTTATATGAGATCAACTTGTTTTCCGTTTCCCGGTCCCTTTAAAATTGCGCACGCATGAGTGATCAACAAACGCGCATAGTAACCTATAAAAAAATATTAAAAATTCGATAGACCACTATTTTGAGAAAAATGGGCCTGACGATTACTCGAAAATATTTATGTTTTCAAGTCTCCTCATGTTTGTAGTCATATTGAAGAACTTTTTGCGTAGAACAACTTTTATGTTGAATATTTCGTCTGAAACTCATGTACAAGAGAGATTAACACGGTTTTCGGCCAATTTTGAGTTAAGCGAAATAATTTTTTTTGAAGTGATTTTTGTGATTTTTTTGGTGAAACAACACAGTAGTAGTAAGTAGTAAGTATGGATTTTTGAATTGTACAATAAATCACATTGTGTACAAAATTTTTTTACTTTCTCTTTACTCAAAATTGGCTGACAACGAGTAAATCTCTCTTGTACATAAGTTTCAGCCGAAATGTCCAACATAAAAGTTGTTTTACTCAAAAGTTTTTCAATATGAGTAAAAAACATGACGGTGTTTGAAAATAAAAATATTGTCAAAATATTAAAAATATTGTTGTCGTCAGGCTCATTTTTCTCAAAATTGGGGTCTATCGAATTTTTTATATTTATCCTCATTCGACGCGGATTATTTTGCTCTATTAGATAAGGAAAAATTATTGTGCGATTTTGTAATTTTAAATTTAAAATAATTTTAAAATGTTTTGAGGAGGTAAAAAAATCAGTTTGCGATCGGATCCACGGACCGTCCTATAGCGAGTTTTATTGTCTAGGCAAACATGTAATTAATCGACATTAAAATTGAACCTAGGTCGCTCCACTTTTTTGTGAAAATCTAGTTTTCAAATTTCGAGAACCCGCCATCTGTGTATCAAGGACCCAGCCCTAATGAACACCCATTTTGTGATAGGGGCTCCTGGGGGTATCCACAAAAAATGAGCCAAATCGGTGAGGTCGATGTCCCGCACTACCGGTAATCGTACTGGGCCGGTGTCTTAAATGTACAGCCTTATTTGACTATCCGCTCTCACAAGACTCTCACGTAGAAAAAGAAAGTGACAGAGCATTGATAGTACGGAGAGTTTCAAATTAGCTCGGGGAGTACCTTTAAGGTAAGCTAGAGAGTATTGCGAAATCTTTGGAAATGGTTCATATTTGTCCTATGTAACCCTACGTACTCATTCATTCGTAATTATCACTGGCCCAGCAGTGATCGGACGCGGAACTTCGTGAGCCTTGAATAACGGGTTGTATCGTTACCTTTCACATTTTAGTCATTCCCAGTTGGTTTTATAGATGAATTACTCTAAACAGTATGAAATATATTACCCCAATGAGTCGATATATTGTTTCGTCAATTTCATAATCCTGTTTGCATTGCTTAATATAGTAATTGAGTGTATTCAAGCAGGTTGAAGCAGTCTGATAATTACAGATCTGAACACTCTCTTTTATCCAAGGATATAAGGAAAGATCTTGCCAATCGAGCTGCGTTCCTAAATTTCAGATTGGAAAAAAATATAAGCAAATGTTCTAAACGAGAGCCATAATCGGAGTCAGAGTTAGAGTCACTAACCTATCAGGCACACAGTCTGCAGTTTGCCATGCCTCTCCATAATGAGCTTCATATGCTCAGCACCAATCGTTATCTGCTGCATACCTAAATCAGAAATGTCGATGCATGCGAGTTTTGGCCATGGCGAAGCCTTTTCCTTGAGCATACTCCCACAAATTATTAATGTTAAAGGGTTCCTGAAAACACAATTATTTATATGGAATGACTGCACGGGACACTTTGTCTGAAAACGGCACTCATTAATCGGGTGAGAGCCGATTGGATTAGAACAGATGAATGTGAACCGGGAACGTTCCTGTTTTTGGGCCGGAGTAATTTGCATACGTTCTGCATTTGCTCTCCCTGTTTGGGGGAGGCTTGCCCTCCCATTTTAGGGCAGTTTAGGGAGGGCAGTTCACTGGGCGCCGGTACTCCCCGCCCTCTCCTCCAAATGGGGAAGTGAAACGATGAAGGAAGACGACGATTTTTATAGGCATTTGTAATTAAATTAAATTTTGATTGGGATTTGAACGAGAGAGTACAAAAATAGAGAGAGAGCAACTTCGCTTTCCGCAATGGCAGGGTCGTTTTTTTTGCACTATTCATCGCAATGGAGAAATGGAAACTAATTTAGGAATGGTGAGTGGCGAGGGATAGCGAGTTCGATGCAAACTTTAACAGGGCCAAAAAACGGAGTGCCGAGAGCCTAGTGGATGAGAACTATTTGCGCATGAGAGACAAGCGCTAATGAATAGACAAAGTATGCAAGTAGTTCTCATTCATCTGTTTTAATCCTACCTAGTGCCCTAAAAACATGAGCATACCTATAGTTTGTGGCCTTTCCAATATCAAGCACTCTAAGATCCTTTAGACTTGCTAAAGTGTCTGTTAAGTCTTCCATATTCATGCTTAATTTAAGTTCGTAAAGTCGAAGCTTCATCAATTGTTTGGCTTGACTGAGACAAGATATGTTACAAAGTAGAGGGCACGAAGATACGTCGAGCTGGAGAAGATGAGGGAGTCCCTGAAAAAAATTTGTAATTTCGACATTGTTTTTTCTAGTTTTATACAGTCTCTAGAATGAACTGGTGCTGGCTACTGAAGCAGAATTCAAGGAATTCTTCTTTTTCACGATACAAACTTGCTTCGTTTAGATGCGAAATTTTTTTTCTCTTTATTTTATTCTCATTTGTTTTTTTTAATGTTAATTTTGTTATTTTTCACTCTCCTATTGCTTTCTTGATTGAAATTAAAACCCCAGCCAAAATCATCATAGGTATGAAATCATCATGCGCCCCAAAAACTCGTTCACACGTGATCCAAAGAGAATCGTAAACAGCAAACCTTTATTATAGTATAGAGAATTTCCGAATTTAAATTCGTTGTTCGTGGTATAACAAGAGTGTCCAATGTTGTGAATAAATCAATCTAAACTTTTTTGATTAGATATTTCATTTCATTCACTTTTTTCTTAGACATCAATATTAAGGTCACAAATGGTAAAGCTACAACAGAGCTTTATATCATCTCTCTGATAGCCAAGATCTATCGTACATGTAAAAATCATTGTATCATGAACGGTGTGAATGGATCTGAACGGATCAGGCCGATCAAGCAAATTAAGAGCGATTTTCGTTACTTTGCTTTCATTTTCGTTATTTCTCTTTCAGTTCATTGTTTTTCTCATGTTCGAATTTACAATATTAAAAGAAATCAGGCCAAAACGGCCAAATCAAATCCAAATCGCTCTTAATTTGCTTGATCGACCTGATCCGTTCAGATTCATTCACAACGTTCATGATACAATGATTTTTACATGTACGATATGTATATAAGTATGTACACGTTTTCTAGTGAAATGCTAAGAATTCCTAGAAATTCTACAAACTTTGTTGCACGCACAAAATCTTTAATTGCACACTGTGCAAAAATTCAGTATCCGATTTTTATAATTAAAACAAAAGTATTTAAGTTACCTAATAAAACACTCATAATAGGCATGATATATAACAAAACCAATGATCAAATTTGTTTACATACATATCGTACAGCGAAAAATCGTTGGATCATGATTCATCTGAACCATTCTGAATGGTTCTAGCAGATCAAACGCGATTATGGCCGAATGTTGCATTTTTACGCTCTCTCTTTCTTTTCATTATTTTTCTTTCATTCTAATCTAGTTAGTCCGCGAGAATCGCAATTTAATATTGTGTTTTTTTTTTCACAAAATCATCATTTTTATTTATTAATAAATCGTTCCGATGATATCACAGAACCGGAACCGGGAAATCGGTAACCCCCCCCCAAATGTTTTCATCGGAACGATTTATTAATAAATGAAAATGATGATTTTATGAAAAACACAATATTAAATTGCGATTCTCGCGGACTAACTAGATTAGAGTGAAAGAAAAATAACGAAAAGAAAGAGAGAGCGTAAAAATGCCCCATTCGGCCATAATCGCGTTTGATCTGCTAGAACCATTCAGAATGGTTCAGATGAATCATGATCCAATGATTTTTCGATGTACGATATCTTACACTGGAATATTTCATGATTATTCAAATTAAAGATCAAAGATCTAGTGAAAAGTTTAAACAATCTGGTCAATTCAACATAGAGTACTATTGAGCGGTAGTTCAAAGACGTGGTTCCTATACATACACTTTATCACTTCTCTAACCTTGCAACTTACACTATCTCATGTCTACACACTCTATCAACCATACTCTCACACCAATTCTCGTAACTTCGAATGGACATGTTCCTCTATAACCCTATAATCCATCTATAGAGATATAACCCGATCCTCGTTTGTCTGTGCTATTTGTTTTGTTTTGCTCTTTTTTTTATATTATATCTACTCTTTTAGTCTTTTAAATCCACTCTTTTAAATCCATTTTCTCTATTTTCCTTTTGCGAGCATAACTTTACAAAAATCCAATGTGGGCTCGTCTTCTGATGAGGGCGATTTCGCTTTTTTTTGTCTAGAACCGAGGAAAAATAGTATCTTCTCTTTTATACATTTGTTCACAGTCCTTTCATCTCCCTTCTCTCTCATTATTTCATTCCAAACAACATAACGTCTGGATAGTGATGCCGATAAAAAGTTTGATATACAAAAATAAGACATTTGGTATAAAAAATATTATTTAATAGTTTTATTATTACAATTATTTTAAATACGTGCATGCATATCACTCCTGTACATTGATTTACTTATTATACAAAAAATTAACCAAAAATATTATCGTACAATTATACCTTAGAAAGAAAGCTTTTTGGTATATCCTCGAATCCAATTAGTTCAAGTTGATTCAGTGTATGACATTCACTCAACGATTCAGGTAAAGTGGATGAAGCGTCTGAATGAACCAAAATAAATAAATCAATTATTATTAAGCAAGGGTAACAAGGAGATTTTTGAGCGCCATCAACATGAAGAACGTGCACTGACGGCAAATTTTCTCATATTTGAGCCATAGGCTATCTAGGATGCGACAGTTAGAGAAACGTTCTCTCAAATGTGAGAGAACTTAGTTAGCTTACTCCAGTCCCCGTTACAATCTTGATCGAGAGAGTATTATATAATGTGTCTTTTTGAGAGAGTTTGGAGTAAGCTAACCTTTCCCTATGGTTGTCCTGTTAGGCAACCTATCTCTGAGAGAATTTGCCGTGAGTGTGGGACCAACGGCTGTCGCGGCTGTTCACTGGATTGAAATCCCTTAACGTTAAAGGGAGCGTTACCTCACTCAATGGTCTCTTCATTGCGCACACTCTTTCTCTGTTCTCTAACACCGAGAGAGCATTGCGCGTCGAAGAGACCATTGAGTAAGGTTATGCTCCCTTTAAACATGGCTTGAAGCGTCCCGTATTAAGCAAAATCAGCAAAGTTGATTTGCAGTTGATTTGCACCGGGCGGGAATCGAACCTGCGAGGTTCGGATTACCAGACAACAGTTGTAGCCATTACGCCATGTCAGCATGTTTCAAAATAAATAAAATGTCTATTGCGATTGTGATCCAAAACTATAGATTCAAGAGACGGTAGAAGCGCCGCCCGTGTAACTCAGTGGGTAGTAGTCACCGCTCATAACCGTGTCACGCTGGTTCGATTCTCGTTTGCTATCTCTTTACATTTACCATTTAAATTCGAAAATTCGCTCTTCCCTTTTGTTGAGGTGAACTTTCACCTTGGATTACGGTGTTCCTGGGTATCTATAGTTTTAGAGAAAATTGTCTATTGCGGTTGTAATCCAAAATGATATTGTCCGAAACACCATAAGGCACAATATTATTGTTTTGTATTTTTATAACATAATTTAATTTAACGGTAATGTGCATGTAAACCTATTTTAATTTTTTTAAAATTGCAATATGCAAGGATAGAACCATTGGGGAGGAAATACAATTGATTAGTCTGAGCTTGCCGAGGTCCCATACAAGGGGATCTTGAAAAATTCTTCGTTCGTCCTCTGATCAGATATTTCATATGTTTTTTTTCTTCAGAATCTAACCCGCTACACTTCATACTTTTCGAATAGTGAATCATGAAACAGAATTTAGGGAAAAATAAATAGACACACCCTCGTTCAATACTTCATCAACAATTTCGTGATGGAAGGGATCCATGAATGAACCTGAATATGTGTACCTTTTAGTTATCATTTATTTAATCGAACGACTGTCTAATAGTGTTGTTTACTATAATAGTATAAAATTCTCGAATATTTTCAGTCGAATATCATATATTTTTATCCGTCCGGCCGGAAATAGTTGAGGATAAAATAGAGAAATTAATAACATTTAAAAAAAAATAACATTTAACATCAACTAAATTTGCATTAAAAAAAACTAAAATGACATTTCTCTTGCGCTCGAAAAAATTAGTCGAGAATATACGCAAATTTAATAATAGTCTAACGTCCTATTTACAGTACAGCTCGTTCTCCTTTTGTACACGAGCGACACTGCGGCGCGCATCATTTATTTTTGTGGGGTTTTACTTTTCGATTCTCAAAGTCTTAATCATGAGTTTCTGTCATTAAACGTTCTTTTAATGACTAAAGAAACTGAACAAAAATATTCATTAATGAGAAAAACAATTTTTTTAATTCACACAGGTCCGAAAATGATGGGTGCTGCAAATTTTCAAAAATATCTTACGGCGATCGTGCGATCGATACGTAATAATATAGTATACCTTTCCAGTAAATTATTACCCATCATTTCGGAGTGTGATCTGTGGTGTGTTCAATCTGTCAAAAAAGATGCGAAGAAAGTTGCGAACAAAGTTCGCAACTTTGTTCGCATCTTTTTCTCTAAATCTCTCAAAATACACGCTCTCTAATTCTCTCTAACAAAAGTTGCGTCGAAAGTTGCGAAGAAAAGATGCGACTAAAGTTGCGAACTTTGTTGCGAGGTCGGTTAGAGCAGACGAGAGAGTGTGCATTTGAAGAGGAGCAGAATAAGTAAACGGAGCTTTACATAAAGTTGCGACGAAACTTGAATTTACAAAAGTGATAGTGTGATTGTGAAATTGTTATTGCTCAACTCCTTATGAGTGTGTGTTCAATATGTTATAATTTTTTTAAAGAAAACTCTTATTATTTATACAAAAACTGTAAAAGAAGTCGTGTGCGCGCTCACGGATTTTCGTTTGAACTCTAGGTAGAAGGGGCGGGGCGACTATCACCAAACCCGTCTGGGGTTTGCCGAAGTCTTTAATACAAGTATATAAGGCCCTTACCCACCAAAGGGGTAGGAGAGCCTTCGGATGTAAGTTCAGAGGAGAGGTGCGCCTAACTCGTCTGAGGTTCGCCGTAGGCATTCTTACAAGTATGTAAACCCCTTGTCTGTGTGAGGGGTAGGTGAGCTTTCGGACCAAAGTTGCGAGGAAAGTTCGCATCTTTCTGCTGAACTCTCGCTAGAAAGTTGCGAACTTTCTTCTGAACTTTCGATCGAAAGTGACAGATTGGACGGACCCCTGCCTTATAATTATTTTTTTAGCAATTATAGAAGTTTTGTAGATTGTTCTAGAGTCATGGAAAGAGCTTTTGTTACCTAAACTCTTAATCAAGACAACAATCTAAAAGTATTAAGTACCCACAAAAATAAATGATGACCGCAAATGCGCGCAGCAGTGTCACTCGTGTACAAAAAAGTATTCGAAAATAAAATGAAAAAAAATTGGAATCATTTTTAGTATGAAATTTAGTTTGGAATCCCAATATTAGCGTTCAAGTCTCTCGAATTCGTACCTGAAACCCTTACCATGAATACTTCCACCGCGCCAAAACCGAAATCGCCTTATGCGACTGAAACCCATCAACCCCTCTTCTGCCATTATACATATCACCCCTTCTCAGTATATTTGATGGAATAAAGAAATAAAGAAATAATTAATAATTTTTGAAAGTTATTCGAGAATGAACTTCAGTCCATCTTGTAAAACTACTGTCTAATAAACTATTTATTAGACACATTTAGGGAACATTGCAATGTCGGTAGATATGTATCGAAACAGTCAAACATCGTTGTTTTTTAATCAATATATTTATATGCATTAATTTAATTTAGTCTAAAATGAATACATTTAAAATAAATAATTTAATTTAAATTATACTAAAGAAGAGCGAACTTACGACCAATATTTCTCCTCTTTCCGTATAAAATCAATTTCTTGAGTCGATGTTGGAGAATGGTTGATATTGAATCGTAGTCTGATTCGGAGAGTCTAATCTCTGCCTAAAATTTGTGTTACTAACTTAAATGGATAAGCATAAACTAAAGGAACTCCCTGCGTAAGTCAGAACTCAGTAAAGTACTCGGATATAGATTTGATTATCTACTAGGTGATGGGCTCGGTCATGAACTCGGTTATGGACTCGGATATTAGCAACGTTAATTCAATCGTAAGAGACCATGTACAATAGCCGGGAAAAAGCACTATCGCTAATTTGGATAGACATCGTTATTGCAAGAGTTCAAGAATTCCCAAGTATACGGTATGAAATGTAATGTGTAACGTTGTGACTGCACAATAAATAGCAAATCCATCACAAAACATCACGACCAACCCCGTCTGGCATTCGCATCGCTCATTTTATTCCCCACACGGTGCTCAATATCCGTTCGTATGACCTAATTGTTACATGACTGTCCGTCCAGATAGGACGTATCCCCATGCGCGCATCCATAATTCACCCTTTCACCCTTATTGTACACTCTGAACTAAGGTGGGACACATGAAGCGCGAACGTGTATTTCTCCAAGGGATACCGGGCACTACTTCAGAATAGGGGCACCAGTCCAAAATAATAGTATAAATGTCTAATTTAAACGTCCTTTCATTGCTGTTTATTTCATTTTTCATATCATTTTGGACTCCCGGTGTTCTGGTACCCTATTCTGAGGCAGTGCCGGGATACCGTTCCTGTAAGGACGCGTCCACGAGAGATTCCAAAGAGTAGAGAATTTCAAATATATGCAAATATTAGAGAAAGTGTAATGAGAGAGCCGACTTCGGAAAAAATAAACGAATTCAAGCGAAAGTGAGAGAGTATGAGAGAGTGAAAGAGCGCAGACAGAGAAAAGAAAGGACTTGTGATTCGCAGTGGGTAATTATTTGACTGTATTTTCTAACATTTTGAAGATCTTAAATGATATGAATAAAATCAATTTGCTGGAATTTACAACCTGCTTACTCTTTTTTTTATTGGACTATGATCAATCCTGTTAAGCTCTGTTAATACGTTGTGAAAATGTACCTCGGTAATAGTAAATCTCTTTTTATCAAGTAATGATAGAGAAGAGTTTAGACGACATTTCCAATTCAAACTTCGAATTACAGCATTTGAAATGGAAATCGGTAGCGGTGAGCCAAATGTAGGCATTCGTTTGGCTATAATAAGATCAGCCAACCGATCTATTTCTATCTCCTCGAGGCTCTTGTGGACAGACATCTGAAATTAATAGTTTCTTAAACTCTGATATTTTTTTCCTTCCAGGAACCCGGTAAATTTATTACAAGAATCCTTGCCAAAATCTCTACGGAAATCCAGCTATGAAATGAAAAAAAAACGTGACCCCGGTATCGCTACTGAGAAAGAGCGAGCTCTATTGGGTTCCGGGTAGAATAAAATACCGGGGGAAGGGCATAATCACGTCGTGTGAAGGGAGACTGAAGAAGGAAAGAGAGAAACGGATATGGTAGACACTTTCATGATGTAGTCGGCGTAAATTATAGTTATAAAATGACAAAAAAAGACATTTGAAAAAGCTCGTTCTAATTGCTTACTTTTGCATTAGGGAATCTCAAAGAAAAAAAACACAGAGTAAAAAAAGTCTAAAATGAAACTAGAGCTTGTGAAAGTGAAAAAAGGGATAGATCACTTTAAATGCGCATAAATTAGTATATTAGAGTTAAAGTAATGAAACTATGGTTTTAAAGTAGGTTGTGTTAGAAAAGAAACTATGTAAAGACTGACTATCTAGAGATAAAAAACGATCCAGTGTTTCGGCCCTGGTCCTAGACACTGGACCGGCCCGTGTGGGATGGGCCTCATCAGTAGGATGACCCACACAGGACAGTTTTAAATAAAACGTTTTTTCAAAGGAAAGAAGAAGAACTTAATATGGTTAAAGAGTGAACGATTAAAAATTGATTGAGATTTCTCTACGCTAATACTAATATTGTATACATAAAGCAAAGACACATAATGAGTTATTACCGACATAATGCACGGAAATTTACAAATTCGGAGCTCCTTGATATTTTAACACTTTTTTGAAGGATTTTCGGTTGCAAAATAGGAAAGACATTGGCAAGGTAGAAAAGATGCTCTGTCTAGGATTAGAGAGAGAATAAAATGGAAAATCAAAAATAGGTTGTGTTGAAAAGAAAAAAAAGAAATAATAAATCTAGAAATAATAATAAAGAAGAAATAATAAAGAAAATAGAAATAATAAAGAAAGAAATAATAAATCTAATACGACGCAGTGTTTTGGCCACGGTCCTAATGTCATTCTACACTCGTCCAAGAGTACTCGTCCAAGAGAAAGCTACATAAGTGTGCCTATTATGTCACATAGTCCCACCCCAATATATATCATTGCCAGAGTGACTATCTGTTGACCTCGCTCTCTCCTCCTTCTCCCTCTCTCTTTCTCTTTCCATCTCAATCTCTCTTTCTCCTTCTCCTTCTCCCTCTCCTTATCCCTTTCCTTCTCCCTCTCCTTCTCCCTCTCTCTCTTTCTCTTTCCCTCTCCCTCACCGTCTCACAGCGTTCTCATGACTTTCAAAGCAAGAACGACCGCTCAACATACAAACTCTCTCGAATACAATGGTCTCTCCTTTGTCTTGCTTTGGAAGAAAAATGGCTTGGACCAGAATACTGTGGTCTCCCTCTTCTTCTTCCTCTCCCTACTCTTACCGTACTCACAGAGCAAATTCTCTTACGGGATATTTTGTTATATGAAATTGACTGCTTACAAGGGAACTGTCCCAACTTAATGTGGTCATATGACATGGGAATAATTTACCTGAATCAGTTTTCGATGCTGATTACGAATCCGTTATCAAACGAGCTGAGATTCGAGAAAATCGATCTTGAAATTCGACTATTTGATTCGAAAATTCACAACTTGCCTACAATATCTACTAAATTACAGCAGGAGGTGTTTGGATAATTGATGGATGAGTTTATGTACGCATTGGTATGGTTTATATAGGAAGTCTCACGAATTTCCGATTAAAGTAGCGAATTTTAATATCGATTTTCTCGAATCTCAGCTCAATTGGGCAACGTTTTGTATTTATGTGTCCCTAATGCATTTCTCTATGTATATCATTATCATTCTTACATGAAACCCACATAAAGATATTATTATTATTATTGTTAGAACATCAGAAACTGAATATCTTATAGTTTTCAAGAGGAATTGTCGCAGATATACCTTATAATTATGAAAATGAAAAGTCAGAAATTATAAATTTACGTAAATTTTCAGTGTGAATACCAAATATGCCCTTTATGTATATTTTCGATACATTTATGCTGTAGTCGGTGCCCATTGTAATCAGAGATGTTCGTTAATGAAAATTTTCGTTAATTCGTTAAGTCGTTAAATTAACGAAAAATAAGTTGTTAATTTTCGTTAACTTTCGTTAACTTTCGTTAATGCTCAAAGTATGAAATTTTTTTCCAAACACGTTTTTTTATTAGAACAACATGAACAGAGATGTCCCTTAAATCGATATATCAATTGTTTTTAAACGAATGCAGCTTTAAAAACTAAAAAAAAAAGAATTTGGACAAAAAAAAAGATTTTGCCTAGAAGTGGGGTGCTAATGTGTAAGAAAAATACATTTCTCCAACATCCAACCGCTCATTTTCATTAAAGAAAAAAAATTAACGAAAATTAATTTATTTTCGTTAATTCGTTAATCGCTAATGCCATCTCTGATTGTAATTATAAAATGACATAAAAAATTAAAATTAAAATGACATTTGAAAAAAAAAAGCTCATTTGAACTGATCACTTTTGCGTAATGGAAGCTCAAGCATACAGAGAAAAAGTGCAAAATGAAACTACAGCTGAAAGAAGAACAGCTATGAAGTGTTAAATATAACTCACCACGGGTCTTGCGCTCCGTGTATCACAGCTGGCGAGGTGATGTGTTTTAGCACTTTTCCTCTGTATGAAGTGATTAATAATTAGATCCTTGAGGGCAAATGTAAACATAAATACCGTTATTCAAGGCACCCGAAATACTGCGGGAGATCAGATAGGCCAGTGATATTTATAGGCCAATTGCAGATTGTTATCGAATTGAGAAAAGTCAGAGAAAACAGGCTAGATTAATTTGATATGCGTTAAATTGAGCATAAATTAGCGAGCGATAATGTGGACATAATGCATGGAAATTCAGAAACTCAGAGCTCATTGATTTTTTGTTTTGCTATTTTTGAATCGAATGGGAAAGACTAAGAAGATGACCCAACTATGTAGATGCTTTTTTTACTGTATTGATTGGGAAGCAATTTTGGTACGGCAGGTAGATTGCGCAAGGCTGATTTTTTAGGATAAATTGACATGTCCAGACTCCCAGAGCTTCGGTTACACTGGGAAGTAGACCGCGCGATAGTCACGGAGGGAGGACAAATGGTGGCGTTCTGGATCGGGATTTGTTCAAAATAAATTTGAGAAGAGAAGTGCATGGTACCCCAATCAATGGTGATTATGGTAGACTGGTGTCATTAATTCAATCAGCGGGTGACTCCTCTACAATACCTATAACCGCTGTTCCCCGGTATTCTCATAGAACCATTAGATTGTTTTCGGAAAGATCAAAGATCAAACCGACCGCACAAGGAATGTCTCGGGTGCAGTGGATAGCTGTAAATAAGGCGCTTAGAGGAAGCATCCAACAAGATGCAGTTGATCGTATGACTAGGATGGTTGAGAAAGCAGTGGAAGAGGGTAGAAATTATGGGAAAGCAGTCGGTGATCAAAGAGTGGGAAGGGAGAGAATCATTAAGATGCAGGGAAAAGGCGGTATGGTCAGTTCACAAGCTGAAATTGAAGGAGTATTTAGAGATTATTACAATAATCTGTACCGAGGTGATGGTGGGCGCAATTACCAAGTGAAAGAGACTGAGGAGGAATTTGTTCCTATTGGAAGAGACGAAATAGAGAGAGTGCTAAGTAATTTCACTTCAGGTAAATCACCCGGTGAGGATCGAATTACGGGGGAAATGCTAAAAATTGGCGCGGAAATCCTTTCCCCTTATCTGGCGTCTATATTCAATAGGATTCTCAAAGACGGTATTATTCCACCTGGTTTCGGGGACAGTCGCACAATTCTTTTACACAAGGGCGGGGACAAAACAACACCCAAAAATTACCGCCCTATTTCTCTCCTACCGGTTATTCAAAAAACCCTCACATCGGTAATTAATAGTCGAATCGGCCGATCATTAGATGCTCAAAGATCACGTGAGCAACAGGGATTCAGGGCTGGTCATTCAACCGCAGAGGGAATATTTATACTAAATACTCTCATTGGGAACTGCAAGGAGTACAACCGCCCCATCTACCTCCTTTTTCTTGATGTTAGCAAAGCTTTCGATTCGGTGCTGTGCGATTCCGTCCTTTCTGCACTCGAACGGGATGGGGTTCACTCCACATTCATTCGATTTTTGCAGTCCCTCACAGTGCAGAGTAAGAGTTCTATTGTGGTCAACGGAAAAGGAGTAGACGTTGCAATAGGGAGAGGTGTTCGCCAAGGAGATGGTCTAAGCCCGCGACTATTCGTTTCGGTACTTGATGCAGATTTCAAAGGAGTAAACTGGGCTAGGAAGGGCATACGGATTGATGGGGAGTACTTATCACACCTTTTGTATGCTGATGACTGCGTCCTTATTTCTCACGACTCGCGCCAAATTCAATCCATGGTGCGAGAACTCGAAAAAGAGTTGTTGAAGGTAGGGTTGCGGTTAAATGGTACAAAAACGGAAGCTCTCACAAATAACCCCAATGGTAGACCAGTGGTTGTTGGAGGAGAGAAGGTAAAGGTAAAGGAAAAGGTAGTATATCTGGGGCAGGAAATCACACTTGGAGATGGAAGATTTACGGGTGAACTTCATAGAAGGATTAGAAGCGCGAACTGGGCATTCTCCAAATATGCGGAATTTTTTCGTAAAAAGGGGGTTCCTATGTACTTGAAGAAACGGTTATTTGACGGAGTTGTTCTCCCCGCATTCCTATATGGCGCCGAAACATGGTATCTTACTAGACAACAAAAACACAAACTCTCCGTTGCTCAGCGCAGACTCGAACGAAAGATACTTGGCGTCACTGTGCTTGATCATATTTCGAGCGAGCGTATGCGTGGCATGACGAGACTAAAGGACGTGGTGAGAGAGGCGGTGATTCGGAAATGGATGTGGGTCGGGAGGCTCTCGAAATCGTGTTGTGATCGATGGAGTCTAAAAGTGCTCGAATGGACTCCGCGTGGAAAAAGGAAGCGTGGAAAGCCGGCAATGCGATGGAGAGATGAATTCGTAAAGGTCGCTGGTCCTCAATTCATGCAAATAGCAAGACACGATCGGACTCGATGGAGAACCCTAATGGCGACCCAGCTAGAATAACATCCAAATGCTGATAAAGTTGTTTAAATGTAATGTAAATAGACTCCCAAGGAGGGACCAAGCATGGAACACACTCTCTCATAGACAAAGAGTGCGAGAGAGTATGGCCAGAGCTTACAAACTAGCTCGAGGCTTGTCTTTAAAGCTTCGCTGCTCAGTACAACATAAGTGAGAAGAGTCAAAGAAAATTTTTTATCTAATATTATTCTTACATCTTATGATAAATAACATTAAAATGGGACAACGTGATGGATGGTGGCATCAAGAATAGCGGTGTGGGTTTTGGGTTTGGGTATTAAATTTGTGTTTTGGTTGGACCTTAGCATAATGTGGAAAACTAGAGATCGGTAATAGCTATTACTAAATTTGATTTATTAATTTGATCCATTTCCCTTCTTCTCCTTAAGTATTTGAGAAAGACGAAAATATAATGCATGAATTTTCTCATTCTTCAGTAATCTGTTGGATTCGAGTGCCTCGAAGCGTTTCAGCACTTCTTCGACTCCTTCCGAAAATAAAATCCTGCAAAAGACAAAATGTAATATTAAAGGTGCACAACAAACTAATTTGAAACTCCTCTGGTATTTCAAAACTATCTAGCAGTCTACTTATCATTCATACTAGAAGTAGACTTGCAATTCTACTTCTAGTTAGACGAAAGTTTAATGAAAGTGGTGTATTATACTTTAATGCTTTCTTTCACTTGTAGTATACTTGCAGTAAACTTCTAGTCTTTCACGTAAGACTGCTATAATAGTTTTGAAATACCAGAGTCTCTGCTCTGGCAATGCTCTCTCGATTGTTTCGTTTATGATAGAGTGTCGCTAGAGCGGAGAATTTTAAAATTCGATCGGAGTTTGCCTTTAAAACTTGTGGGGTGGCAGCTAGAGATAAGAGTAGAATAAGAAGAAGAGAACTAACTTTAGGTAATCGCAGTCGTCAATCGTGGAAAGAGAAGCGATTGTTAATGTGTAGAGGGCGAACGTTTGAACTCCGGGATAGTTAGTGTTAAATAAGAGATCAAATAATGGAATGAATGTACTGCAATATATTATTAATCAATTATGACTAAGGTACTAATTGCAATATACTACACATGCCAAAATAGTAAATAAATAGCTCATAACCGCAGGAATTTGTCGCACAGATGCAATTTTGAACCATTTTGGAATAAAAAACTGTCCAAAGGCAACCATTAATTTTAGTTTCGGTGGTGATCGTAAGGCTATCGGATAAGTCGACGATCGTGGCTATTAAAGAAGGAGACCCTTGAGTTAGCATGACTGACTCCCGCCACGATAAGCATGTTGGCTATTGTTTATATTATATGGTAATTGGCGTAAGGGAAAACTAGAAAATGAGAGAGCAAGTATGCAAATCGGATGGGCACTCTCTACACGCCTTGAAAGTTGTACTTTCAACGCGCATAGTGAGCTTTAAACATATCGGGAATCAATATCAGATATGTCTATCGATTCGTGCGATGAATATCCTCTATCATTCTATCCCAACAGTCTTATTAGGAAAAAAACTCGAGGGTCTCCATCTTTAACCGTATAAATACACTTGTTTGTTTGGCACGCGAGTCGCCACAATTCCTCCTCCATGTTTTGTCTTTCTCAAGAAAATAGTAATGAAATATAAAATCAGTTCGGCGAACTTCAGAGTGGTTTGGGGACGAGTTTATAGATGAATTAATCAAGGGAGCCGAGATAGTAAGGAACAGAGAGAGGGAGAGAGGGAAGGGAGGGAAAGGGGTCTGGGGGGATGGGCATCGCTCATTTAATATTTCTGTGTTTAGCGATAGTAGCAAGGATTTTTCGCAAGTACATTTTATACGGACAATATTAACATTATTTTTATTTACTTTTCAGTTCATTAAACGAAATGCAGCATGAGTGCTACCATGATGCCGTGTTCGAGCCTTGGACAATTGGCACTTCTTCGGTTTCTGGCCACCCGCCCCCCTCTCAATTACCCCCCCCCCCCTTCCCCTCCTCTCTCATTTGACGTAGTAACCGATCCTCTTCTCGGTTGAAAAGTATCCGCCAATCCCATCATGATTGATTTATTAAAGTGATGAAATGAAAGATCTTTCTCCTCTTTTCCAACAATCTCTCATCCTAATCCAATGATAACATTAGGAGGGAGATTTATCAACCCTGTTCGGAAGCGTTTAGGAGGGGACAGAAATTATTCACAGGGGAGTGAATTCCAAGTATCTATGAGTGGTAGAAATATTATAAGGGATTATATGTTATTATTATGATCTCAGCTGTAGTTTGAATTTAAATTTTTTCTCTGTTTGATAATACTTGACTAAAGTCTTTTACTCAAAAAAATACCGAAAAATTCTGCGATAGAATAAGTCATATTCGATGTATTCTGTGGTGATGCGAAGTTCTTCAACGGGCCAGCCTTCAACCCATTTTATCTGAAATTTATCATTGTCATCATATATGCACTGGGGAGATCAAAGATCAAAGAATAAAGATAACTCCACCAAATGTTGATCAATATACATGTTATTGAGTTGCAGTCCATCCGAATATAGCGGCGATGTAATCAAAAAGGATATAATGGCCACGGTGAGATATTGATTTTAACGACGATTATTGATCGGACTTCTCATATACATCTTGCTAAAGAGGAAAAGTAACAATGTTTATATTTATCTTTTCTATGTGTTAGAAAAAGGACAGAAAAACGAGAAAGAGAAAAGAGATAATGAAAGAGACCTAATTGTAACCATGACATGAAAATATTTTTCTTAAATCTTCATTAGTTCGTCTTACGCGAGGAAGTCGGTACCCATGATGTCGAAAAAGGCTTGATGGTTCTCTGGCATCATCACAACTTTGTAGGCTGCCAACAGAATCTGAAAATTCTTGCGAAAATATTTTAAAAACTTCAAAATCAGAAAAGGAAAAAAATGAAGAAAAAATAATCAATTACTTAATTAATAATAAATTACTCACGAGTTCATTCCATGGGTGATTGGTCGATAAATTTTGTACCATACTGAGGAGAAGTTCAAGGCCATTGTTCCGAACAAATTGGAAAGACGACTCAGCCGACAAATCTACAATGGACACACAGGAATTTAAATATAACAAGTTTCTTTTCCAATACAATATGATTTAGTTTTAAGGTGAAGACCCGCATGCAAATCTATCCCATCTCTCTTGTCAAGTGATATGTCCTTTGTTCCCATGCTCTCTAACATCGAAGAAAAGTTGCGAAGAACGTTCGAAAGAAGAACTTTCGTGAGCGCGCACACACATTAATTAAATTTTACACAAGTAATTCACTGGAAAGTAGAGAATGTATTTGCCGTAAATTGATCAACTACTCACTACTATTTTACTTTTACCCACTGTCAATTTCCCTATTCCATTTTTTGCGAACTTTGAGAGTACGCCGTTTTTGCTCATTCTCCGTTACTCTAACACCTCGGCAGAAAATTGCGAACATTCAACATTATCTTTCATCGCAGCTTTCTATGCAACTTTTCATCGATGTTTGAGTGCATGGGATTTTGAGAGAATTAGAGAAAAGTTCGAAGGAAAGTTCGCGACTTTCTCTCGAACTTTTATGCGAACTTTTGATAGATTGCACTGGCAATTGTTTTATGTTTTTTTAAAATTTTTGTATTATGTTTTATTATTTATTTTTATGATGTTTTATTGATGTTTCTAGCGATCAATAAGCGGAATCAGCATAAAGTAAACGATATACGACGTGTATAATAAATTTTGCAAATAAACAAGTAAAAATGCAAATTACTGAGCAGATCGCAGATTGGATCGAGTAAAGCAGAAGATCGCCATTCATCGTAGTCCTCACGTGCTTCATTTATTAGCAAGATCATAAGTGTTTCATCAGTGAGGTACGATAAGGCTTTGGGTTCTCTTCTCAGGATGTGCCCAACTTTGTTTAGAATGTAATGCAGGCTGAATACAATCATTTAAATATGATCTATATTATCAACAAAAAAAAACAACATGCAAATGTACTCTATTAATATTGTATAACATACAATATAAAACTAGTTAATGTTTCGACCAGGGGTTCTAAACAGCGGAACCCTACTCAGCGGTGTTGGCATGATTATACACTGAAAGCAAACTTACCTGGCAAATCGTTACCCCGATACACTTTCCTGGCAAACGATTACCCCAAATGGTGAATTCAGCCGTTGAATAATTCTCGATTTGGGGTAATCGTTTGCCAGGAAAGTGTATCGGGGTAACGATTTGCCAGGTAAGTTTGCTCTCAGTGTAGTATTCATAATGAGGAAAAAGTTTATTTTGCAACATTACAGTGACTTACATGGTGAAATTTTTATGTTTTAGTGTATAATTTAAGACAAGGGAACAGAATCGACCGATGTCAAAGGAGCAGCGTTCCCGATGATTGGCTGTCAGCAGTTCGCAACTCTGAATTTACAGATATGATATGGAAAGCAATGGGACATGACGAGGAAATTCAATTGGTCGGTCCCTCGCTGTCTGCTACTCAGAGCGACAATCCCTAGAAATGTCCCTTTGCGGAATGCTTCCTTCATAGGTAGGAATTATTCCGTCACAGCTAACGAATTCAATTATATTTAAGAGAAAATTCTATACTCCGGTATTTTTTGCTCGCGGGGCTCACCCTACGGTGAGCAAGAGACGGTGTGTCTCGCGGGGTGGACATCAACTCTCGCGGGGCTTCCACCCCACGGGGCACACCGTCTTGCCACCTCGCGGAGCACCTCGTCGAGAGCCACAGCTCGCGGGGCACACCGTCTAAGTGTTCTGCCCCGTGGTGTTCCTCGCGGCGTACACCACGGGATTGAACGGTGTGCCCCGCGAGCAAAAAAATACCGGAGTATTGTAAGACTTTTCTAATTCTCTTATAGATAATGCATTTGTCCGTCGCCCCCCCCCCCCCCCCCCCCCGTTGTCGTTTCTATTTCATCTTCCAAGGTTCTCCCATACCTCCCAAGTTTCCACTGAACCCAAAACCCTCACCGATATCGCTACCTTAGCGACGGGCATGCATCAAGACCAACCCATTTCCTGCTAATTATAATATTATGGAACAAAGACTAAGAATACGTATTGTGATTAATTTAATTAATAAAATATCAATTACCTCTAACAATACACATATCATTCCTTCGCCTTCAGCAATGTTCAGACAGCGCTCAAAGCATAAATTCAACGCTTTGATACTCTCCTGCATACTTAGCTGTTTCTTCCTCTTCCTGCATAGATCATTAAAGGGAGAGTGATCTCACTCAATGGCCTCTTCAATGCGCACACTATTTCACTGTTCTCTAACAAGGAGAGAGCGTAGATCGTTAAAGAGACCGTTAACAAAGGTGTCAGCCACTTTAAAGTGACATCAACAGGATACTCCGGTCTGGTCACACTCTCTCGTAGATAAAGAAAGCGAGAGATCATAGTCAGAGCGGAGAATTTCATTCGCTTTGTTTGTGTACGAGAGAGTGCGGTTTCGTATTCCGTTAAATTTCATTAAATTGCCAAATAAACAGTGGATTTTGACTTACAATTTTCACTCGTCAAAAAATCAAATTTTGGATATCTGGGTTCTCAAGGGTGCTAATGACGATGGTCATTTTCCTTTTTCACCTAGAGCAACCGTTGGCGACGTCGGGTTGAAATCGCGTTTTTAGCCTTTTCTTGTCACACGATGGTTCTAAAATTAGCAGACTGTGCCCCCGGGGGCAGAATTTGATGGCGATTACTTTGCCAATTGATTTTTCATGAAAAAGTTGAGAAATTTTTAAAAATCGAATTTATCTCAACGGCAAAAGTGTTTTTTTGAGAGATGCAAAGATCGTACCGGAATGGTTGCAGGATCCAGTAGAAAAAATTTCAACCAATTTGCAGAAGCTGTTTTCGGGAAAATCAACTTTATATGTAATCATTTTGCCGCTGGAATGGATGCAAGAGGCGAGATAGTGTGGTGGTGAGAGAGAGCAGAGACGGAATGGCTGCCGTCTACCCCCTTCCTTCCCATGTTGGTCGCCTCTCCTGCCTCTCAGCTCTAATTTTAAACGCAACTTCAACGCTACGTCGTCTGGTCTCAGCGGTGGCTCTGGTGCAAAATGAACTTCACCATCGTCATCAGCACCCTTGAGAATCCACATACACAAAATTTGATTTTTTGACTGTGCCAGATTTCACTGATTTTAGTTGATTCTTACGCAAGCGGCTTCATATACAATGCAGGACGATTTTCGTTTTTCTCGATTTATAAAGAATTAATATTTATGATTATAGTAGCGATTGCTTTGCTTTTTGGGACGCTTAAATACGCCATAAAAACGAAAAGTAATGGTGGTTTTCCAGAAATGCCAAAATCATCACACCATAATAAAAATTGAATTTCAGCGCAATTCGTATGTGGCGCGATTTTTTAGAAAAATAGAAGAAAAATCGAAATCGCTTAAAGCGACGGAACTCATTTCCTTATTGTCGCTTTTTCTCTCATTATTCATGCGCTCATTTCCTTTTTGTCGCTTTTTCTCTCATTATCACTGATGGATAAAATAAATAAATAAAAATTTAAAAATAAAAAAAATCCAAGCTCGTATTGCGAACAAAAATAGCACGAGTTATACGTTTAAGCAGCTCCCCATGCAGATTTCAATTGTGTATTCAATCAAATTCCTATTCTACATTTCATTTCAATATATTTTTTTTCAATATACGATATATCGAAATCAGTAAACATTGAATATTGTATACTCAGGTGTTTAAAAATTTAAAAGTGGAGACCCGCGAATTCATGCAAATCTCTTGCGTCTCGCTTATGCAAGCGTCAAGTGATATGCAAGAAGATAGGCAGTTCCTTAGCGTAGTGGTCAAGCCTCTGACTAGCTAGCGCATGGTCGCGGGTTCGAATCCTATTGCCGACCTTTTTTTCAAAAAGCGCGCCTTTGCCTGCGATTGCTAGCACGATTCATTCATGATTCTAGCAATCAAGAAGTTGAATTAGCATAACATAAATACTGTACGGTACGTAACATAACTTTTGCTAACTTTTTGTCTTTACAGTTTGTTCACGAAAATATTCGCGGGTTTCCGCCTTTAAAGTCTTCGCACCTTCACTTTAGATAGACTTGTAAGTCTATTTCAAGCAAAAAGTGATGTATCTCACTTGAAGTAGTCTTAAAGTTAACTTCAAGTCAGTGACGTATTTTTAGTAGACTGCTAATTTTGAATTACCAGTGGCAGTATTCATGAACAACTGGAACCGTTTTCCGGGCAAATGTGGCGTCATTCCGTAGCCGGAGGATTTTTGGAAAGCGCCTCCGCCTATGCTAATGGTGATAAGACAGTTCGGAAAAAAATTGGGAAAATACCACTTGGGAGACGAATATTCGGAAAAGGACATTTCGGAAAATCCAACTGGGAGAAGGACATTTCGGAAAGTTTTTTTTTCGGAGAAGGACATTTCGGAATAGGACTGTAGCGACTTGTCGCTACTTTCATTCATAATCAGTTTATTCCACAACAATAATATTCAAACTGGTATAATCAAATTACCAATCATTCTTATGAGCATGCCACTAGTATATAAGACCATTCTATCATCAACCACTTCACCTTATCGGTCCGATCCAGAGAGTCGACAATCTCATATTCAATCCCTCAAGTGGTTAAACCCCACACCCCAATCTCAGTGGTTAAACCCCACACCTCAAACCCAGTGGTTAAACCCCACACCAACCAGTACGATCCCCAATTGTATAGTATAAATAAATATATTAATATAATCCTTTGTATTACACTACCATTGTACCAAATAAGGGCAAGGGTAGTTCTCCTCCGTTGTATACCATAAGTCAAACAACATTCCCGTCGGGAGTCGTTACAAGGACATTTCGGAAAGTTCTTTTTCGGAGATTCAATTCCGGAAAAGGACATTTCGGAAAGTTCTTTTTCGGAGATTCAATTCCGGAAAAGGACATTTCGGAATATTTTCCTGGCGCAAAACATTATGCTTGTCGAGATTATAGCAGTATTCTCACGTGAATACTTACAGGTGATTCAATCACGCGAATTCCTCAGTTGCCGTATTTGATACACGAATCTCCGATCACATCAAACTGACTTTTTTATAATATCAAGTCAATCGATGGCGGGTATTATGGGCCATTTATGATATTTAGTCATGAGATACAGTCACCTGTAAGTATACCCTTCTATAGGAGCAAGTCATGATAGACAACACTGAACACGTGTGAATACTGCTATATTCTCGACAAGCATCATGTTTTGCGCCAGGAAAATATTCCGAGATATAGTTTTCCTGAATTAAATCACCGAAAAACACTTTCCGAAATGTCCTTTTCCGGAATTGAATCTCCGAAAAAGAACTTTCCGAAATGTCCTATTCCGAAATGTCCTTCTCCGAAAAAAACTTTCCGAAATGTCCTTTTCCGAGATTCACTTTCCCAAAGAGTATTTTGCCATTTGGCTTTTCCCATTTGGATTTCTCCCATTTGTTATTTTCCCAAATTTTTTTTCGAAATGTCTTATCACCATGTTAATGAGGTCACATTTTCCCTGAAAACGTTTCTAGCATACGGCCACAGAGTAGAAGCATACCGATTAAACGATATTATGGTAGACATGGCGTTTTCTATGACAATATGATTACGAGGCTGCCTCATTGCATCCAGACATGCTTCAACGCAGGCATTCACTTTCGATGGTTCCCATTCATTATTCTGTAATATTAATATTATTAAAAAATTTGTGACATTGAAAAGCTCAAATGCTCATTATAGAGTGCATTATAGAGGTATAGAGCTCTATTATTTGCCACCACGAATTGAATTTTCATCAAAACGTCTAATTTCAAGTCGTTTCCTAAGAGTCGGTGTGACAAGTAGGAAAATGCGCCCACTGAATGGAATGCACTGTATTTTTTAACGGCCCGATTTGCCATACGACCGATTTTTTATGGTATATGATTTATATATTTAGAATCAGGATTTCAAGCTATTTTATATGAGATCAACTTGCTTTCCGTTTCCTGGTCCCTTTAAAATTGCGCACGCACGATTGCTCACGTTAGTTCAGTCTCATTCAATATGTTCAAAGTTCAAAATTCAATATGAAGAGGGCGATGCGGATGCCAGGCGAGTTTGGTGGGATGCATTAAAGCATGTGGCATCCAATGATTCTTTCTGTCACACTCTCCGCCGCGCGACTAAACCTGTCTGAGGTGCTCCGCTCTGACTAATGAACTGCCGTCTCAATTTTACAAATGAAATTGTGAAAACACACCAAACCGCACTCCGCAAATTTGGAAAAGTCGCCTCAGCATCTCTTTTGCCCCGCTATTTCCATCTCTGTTGCATTTTGAACTAACGTGTGCTCAACAAATGCGTATAGTACCGCAGGCTGGCGACCGAGACCGCAACGATGAAAAACTAGGGGTATTGAGCGTATAAAAAATCACTTGTTTTATTTGTAGAAGAGACTTTCTTGTTTTGCATGGTTCAAAAACAATGCCGATCTCTTTTATATATCAAATAGCGTGCGGCGAAGGTCAGCCGGGTTAGGTGACAGGCAGCGGAGAGATAATCGAGAGGCGGGGCGAGATCTACCCTTTGAGCGACTTCCGTTCCTTAGAGCCCAGTGTCATTTTCTTATACAAGTTTTTTTTACATTTTATACGCACAGTATTATATATTTTTTCAAATGCCAACAACTTTCTAATCGTTGAAATTCTCTATTAACATATGAAATATATTACCCCCACGAGTAGATCTAGTTCTTCGTAAATTTCCCAATCTTGTTTGTATTGCTTAATGTAGTAACTGAGGGTATACATGCTGTTTGAGGCATTACAATTATTACAGATCTGAACACTCTCCTTTATCCAAGGATATAAGGAAAGATCTTGCCAGTCGAGCTGCGTTCCTAAAACGCAGATTTCAGGGTCCTTTCGATTATCTGCACTGGACACGTAACCTGAAAACAGTGTACATACCCATAGTTTGTGGCCTTTCCAATATCAAACACTCTAAGATCCTTTAGACTTGCTAAAGTGTCTGTTAAGTCTTCCATATTCATGCTTAATTTAAGTTCGTAAAGTCGAAGATTCATCAATTGCCTGGCTTCATTCAGACAAGATATATTACAAAGTAGAGGACACGAAGAGACGTCGAGCTGGAGAAGTTGAGGTAGTCCCTGAAGAAAATTTGTATTTTCGACATTGTTTTTTCTAGTTTTATAGGCGGGTTAGGTGAGAGGAAGAGGAGAGGTAATCGAGAGGAAGGGGAGAGAGCGCAGGCGCCAGCTGTCTCGGTATTTACATAGTTTAAAAAAAATTTCTTATGCAAGTACATTGTACACGAACAATAATGAATGAGTTGATTCATGTTCAAAAGCAAAATAATTCTTATTTGACGTTCCGGGTCAACTTCGTTTAGGTGCGAAATCTTTTCTTTTGCTTTTTTTATTCTTGCTTTAGTTTTTTGTTCTGTTTATTTAAAGTATAATAAAACGACAGCCAGAATCAACATCTGTGTCAGAAATCCATCATTCGCGCCAAAAACTCGTTCAAACGTGATACAAGGAAGATCGTAAACAACAAACCTTTAGTAAAGTGTAGAGAATTTTCACAGTTAAATTCGATGTACTTGGTATAACAAGACTGTCCAATGTTGTAAATAAATCAATCTAAATTAATTTTAATTTGATATTTCATTTCATTTCAAACAACTTTACAGGCTGGCCGATAAAGTTTGATATAGAAATTTAGAAATTTGATATAAGAGTTTTATTGTACAGTGCAATACGTACCTTAGAAAGAAAGCTTTTTGGTATATCTTCGAATCCAATTAGTTTAAGTTGATTCAGTGTATGACATTCACTCAACGATTCAGGAACAGTGTCTGAATGAACCAAAATATATATATAAATAAACAAATCGATGCTCTTCAATCTTGAATAATTCTTCGTTTTCGTTATTTATTAAAATTTATTTTTTTTCAGAATCTACGACGCCGCTACACTTGATCCTTTTCGAATAGTGAATCATGAAACATAATTTAGGGAAAAATAGATAGACATACCCTCGAAGTCCTCGCTCAATACTTCGTCGGCAATATCTTGATGGAACGGAAAGCAATTCTCATCGAACGAACCTATATTTGTACCTTTTAATTATCATTTATTTAATCAAACGACAGTCTAATAGTGTTGTTTAGTCGAATAAAATTCTCGAATATTTTCGGTCGACTATCATTATTCGTTTTATTCGACCGGAATATTTAGTCGAGAATAAAACAGAGAAATTATTCGAAAATAGCATTTAGCCTCGACTAAATTTTCATTTAGTTCGGAATAAAATGAAATTGGCACTTTCCTGATTTTTGACCCGGGGAAAATTTGCATTAAACTCCCTATCATTCACTACTCTCCATTTTAGTTTCTATTTCTCCATTGCGCGGTCTAAATGTGTTGTAAAATGTGTAAAAACCGACCCTGCCATTGCGGGATGCGAAGATAAAATGAATAATTGCTCTCAATTTTCGTACTCTCTCGTTCAAATCCTAACACAATTTAATATAATTACAAATATCTATAAAAACCGTCTTCCTTCTTCTTCGTTTCAGTCCAGCGCTCTCCCATTTGGAGGAGAGGGCGGGGAGCACGGGCCCCCATTGGACTGCCTTCCCTAAAATGGGAGGGCATGACTCCCCATAACAATTTATTATATAAATTACCCCGGGCCAAAAAAACAGGAAAGTTCCATGAAATTTTTCATGTTTTTCTTTCTCATTAGGTAGTATGACAACTAAGTACCCTTCCCTTGGAGAGGACCACTCGGCCCGAAAACTAAAATGGGAAATGAGCGGGTACACTCGACAGAATTCGATAATAAAGTCCGTATAAAATGTACTTGCATAATTGCCTTGCTACTGGCTGCTAAACAGAGAAAGAACTATCGATCAACTCCCCACTATATCCTGCCTTCCTTCCTCGCTCTATCTGATCTACCTACAATCTCACTTGTGTTCTCTCTTCAAACATAGATACACATTGTGTCTACGGCTGGCTACTCTCGTACCAAATAAACAAGTGTATTTTATACGGTAAATATCAGTCGAGCATAATAGTCTAACGACCTATTTATTCGAGAATAAAATGAGGAAATTTTTTTGGAATCATTTTTGGTCAGGAACAATTTTTTATTCGAGAATGACATCTAGTTCATCTAACAACACTACTGTCTAATATACTTTTTATTAGCTTTTAACGTTTAGGGAACATTGGAAGGGTGGTAGATACTAATGCTTGTACCTATCTAGTAGATAGCTACAAGCATTAATTAACCATTCAAAATTTAAATTAACGAATTTAGAGAATTTAATTTAAATTCTTCTAGAATCAGCCAACTTACTATCAAAATCTATCAAATTTCCGTATAAAATCAACTTCTTCAGACGATGTTGAAGAATGGTTGATATTGAATCGTTGTCTGATTCGGTGAGTCTAATCTCCGCCTGAAATTTGCATTACCAACTTAAATGAATAAGCATAAACTAAATGATCTTCCCGCGTAAGCCAGTCCTCATTTAAGAACCCGGATAAGGACTCGGTTATGGACTCGGTTATGGACTCGGTTATGGACTGGGTTAAGGACTCGGTTATGGACTCGGTGATGGACTCGGTTATGGACTGGGTTAAGGACTCGGTTATGGAATCGGTTATGGAGTCAGTTATGAACTCTTCTAGCGCTGCGAAAGCATTTGCGAAAAGCACAGAATTTTAAATATATGCAAATATTGGCCAAATAATAGTTAGCAGTGTTGCGAGAGCGGGAGTGAAAAGAAAAAAGGGTTAAAGTGAGAGAGTATGTCCGAATGTGCGAGAGAGAGAGAAAAGACAGGACATGTGATTCACAGAGGGCAATTATTTGACTGTATTGTATATTATATTGAAAAGCATATATTATATAAATGTAACGAATTTGTTGAAGTTTACGACCTGAATTGGTTACTGTTTTTATTGGAATATTGTCAAGGTTTTCAAGTTAAGCTCTAGAACAGAGTTTCGAGAGCAGTCATGATGTGACAGAGAAAAAGGTAGAGCGGAAAAAAATAGAGTACCCGCAAGTGAGAGAGCGGAGATGGTCAGAGAAGACGATGGTGTGCTATACCGTAGTATTTGGCATTTTGCCAATTTTTCAACCTGCGTTCCCCAATGAGTTGGTGAAAATTGCGTATGTTAAAATGCTGTGTAATGTACCTCGGTTATAGTAAATCTCTTTGTATCAAGTAACGATAAGGAAGAGTTTAGGCGACATTTCCAATTCAAACTTCGAATTACACCATTTGAAATGGAAATCGGTAGCGGTGAGTCAAATGCAGGTATTCGTTTGGCTATAATTAGATCAGACAACCGATCTATTGCTATCTCCTCGAGGCTCTTGTAGACAGACATCTGAAATGAATGATTTAAAAAATATATAATCTGAATTCCTTCCGTGCGCAGTTTTTGCGTGACTCGCGCGAAAAAACGTTTACTTCGAGCGAAACGTTGTAGTTTGAAGGAAACTGAATGTGATGGGTATCACGGCATGTATATAAAAGGGCACAACATTTCGAGAGCGGTCATGGTGTAGCAGAGGAAAAAAAAAGTAGAACGAAAAAGAGAGGGCGCGCATAGACGAGAAAGGCGTACCAGCATACTATACCGTATTTTTCAGGCATTACTCCTCCGGGTTTTCAATGAGCGCTCTCAATGTGTTGGAGAATCCCTGTTTCACGACGTGGGGAAAAGGATTGATGGGTGAAAAGATAAACGGATATCTTATATAGGCACTAGGTCGAATGATAACCGTTGAATAAGAACCTACTGGATGATAACCGGAAGCTACCGAATGAGAACTGAGCGTATGAGAACCCACTCAATGAGAACCTACAGGATTAGAACCCACCGGATGAGCACTGAGCGTATGAGAACACACCAGATGATAACCGGCTGAATGAGAACCCACCGGATGGGAACACACTGAATGAGAACCCACTGAATGAGAACCGACCGGATGAGAACCCACTGAGTGAGAACGTGTCGGATGAGAACTCAGCGGCCATTTTATGCCAAATTTTGGGCTGATCACGGGTAGATCAGTCTGACATTTCAAAATGTGTCGGATGAGAACTCAGCGGTCATTTTATGAAAAAATTGTTCGAAAGATGTCAAATCGATCGAGCATTGATAAAACAAGTAAGAAATGGTCACCCAGGCGCCAAAACGCCGGCGCCCGCGCCCAAATAAAAAAATGTTCTGGTATTTGTTTTATCAATGCTCCATCGATTTGACTTAAGAACAATTTTTGATTTGGGCGCCGGCGCCGGCATCCTGGAAATGTCAGACTGATCTACCCGTGATCAGCGCAAAATTTGGCATAAAATGGCCGCTGAGTTCTCATCCGACACGTTTTCATTCTGCGGGTTCTCATCCGGTCGGTTCTCATTCAGTAGGTTCTCATTCGGTCGGTTCTCATTCAGTAGGTTCTCATTCGGTCGGTTCTAATACGCTCAGTTCTCACTTAGTGGGTTATCATCTTGCGTGTTCTCATTCACTCGGTTCTTAAGAGACCAGTTCTCATTGAGTGGGTTCTCATACGCTCAGTTCTCATCCGGTAGCTTCCGGTTATCATCCAGTAGGTTCTTATTCAACGGTTATCATTCGACCTAGTGCCCTTATATACTTTCGTGCTATGGTTGTCGACGTTAATTGTATACGATATTCGAAAAAGGAGAAAAAAAGATGAAAAATGGGTTGTGGTGGATAGATTTAATGCATGCTATAGTCCTAATATCTATCACTCTACTCGTGCAAGAAAAAGCTTGCACAGGTCACAGAGAAGGCCATATCGTTGCCAGAAGGATCTCCCTCTCCCACCTTCTCCTTCTCAGCTTGAGATGTCTGGGGGAGGGACTATGCATCTCTGTGAACGCTTTCTATTGCAAAAGTAGAGTGATAGACATTCGGATAATGGCCTAAACACTACATCGTCTTATATTTATTATCGTTTTTTCCCTATCCGCCACTGCCCATTTTTTTTCTAATTTTAGAGATATTTTCTACCTTACCAATATGTATCTTTCCTATTTTTCAATCGAAAGTCCGTAAAAAACTAAAAACTAAAGAAGTATTTCGAAACTTTTACTTACCATTTTTTGAATTTTTTTCACTTGGGAATTCAATTAATATTTCTTTTAAAAACTATTAATTTCAGATGTATGTCCACAAGAGCCTCGAGGAGATAGCAATAGATCGGTTAGCTGATCTTATTATAGTCAAACGAATACCTACATTTGACTCACCGCTTCCGATTTTCATTTCAAATGGTGTAATTCGAAGTTTGAATTGGAAGTGTCGTCTAAACTCTTCTTTATCACTTCTTGATACAAACAGATTTACTATTACCGAGGTTCATTTTATAGCGTTTTAATAGAGCTTGACAAAACTTGAAATATTCCAAAAAAAGTTACCAATAAACTCCAACCAATTCCTTTCATCAATGATCTTCAAAATGGTGTTCAATACAGTCAAATATTTGCCCCACACAAGTCCTGTCTTTTCTCTGTCTGCGGTCTCACACTCTTGCATACACTTTCACTTGTATTATTACGAAAAAAACTCAAAGGTCTCCTTCTTTAACTGACGCTTACGCGAGGATGTCATTTAGTTTACATTGATCCATTTAAGTCAGTATCACAAATTACAGGCAGAGATTAGACTCACCGAATCTGACTACGATACTATATCAACCATTCTCCAACACCGACTTAAGAAATTGATTTTATACGGAAAGTTTAGAGGTAGTGATCGTTTTTTTAGCAGCATTTAAAATAAATTAATCTATTTTAAATTAAATTCAATGAATTTATTTATATTCATCTATTTAAAAACAATGATCTTTGACGATTGAAATATGTATCTATTCCGCGCATTTTTTGAATTAAATTCTTTTTAAAAATTTAAAATGGTTACTTTTAAGAAAAAAACAATAATAAATACTTGGTTACAATGCCCATCTTCAGCTCCTCAAGATGTTCCCTAAAAGTTGAATGTTAATTAATATTTTATGATTAAGCAGCCGTTTGATTAAATGATAATTAAAAGGTGCAAATCACCATATTCATCATCATTTCACCGATTCGCCTTGGCGACGGACATCCTTCACAAGACTATCTAACATATATTCCCGATCCCATCCCCGATGCGTTCATTTGAAGGAATAAAATATTATTATATTATAATTATTAAATATAGGTTCATATGTGGATCCGGATCCGTCAGTAATTGAAGAAATTGACGAAATATTGGGTATGTCTATCTATTTTTTTCTAAATTTTGTTTCATGATTCACTATTCGAAAAGTATCAAGTGTAGAGGCTTACAAGATTCTGAAGAAAAAAAGTATTAATTATCTGTTGAGATGACGGGAACGAAGATTTATTCAAGATATAAGAGCTTTAGTATGGGGGGGGGCACGTCCAGACTAATCAGTCGTTTAGTGGCAACCATTAAAGAAGGGGACCCACGAGTTTTTTCGTGACTAAACTGGCCAGGCAGAACTATTGATCATATCTTCCTGTACGCAAAAACAATTTTCTCCAAAATTTTAGGTGTCCCGGCATGTCGTAATCCGAGCATAAAGTTCATTGATCCCCCAGGGAAAGGCGCGAGTTTTTGAATTTGAAGGACAAATATATTGAAAGTTGCAAACGGGAATCGAACCCGCGTGTCGCGGTTACGAGCGCTGACTACTAACCACTGAGCTACATGCTATACGCGTTCAATCTCTCAAATGTAATAGAGAACATAATGTCGCTTTTTTTTTTTTTTTTTTTTTTTTTTGCAATATTTTCGTGAGCAAACTATGAAGACAGAAAGATAGCAAATTTTATTCTGCATACCTTACATAAATTAGTTTATGCTAATTTAGCTTATTGATCGCTAGAACCATGAATGAATCCATGCTTGATGTACAGGCAAAGGCGCGAAATTTTGAAAATAGGAAAGTTCAGCAATACCCGCAACGTTTTTTTTTCGAACCCGCGACGTTACGCTTACTAGTGAGCACTTTTACCACTGCGCTACGGGATTGATAAATGGTCGTGCTAATTTCTTGCATATCACTTGTCCCTTGCATAATAGATATGTTATTCATTTGCATAGACATTCGATGGCCTCCGTCTTTAAAGAATGGGATCCTCGAGTTTTTTCGTGACTAAACTGGCCTGGCCGAACTATAGATCAAATCTCCCTGAATATAGAAACAGTTTTGACTAAAATTATGGATACTTCGGAATAGCATAATTCGAGCTGAAAGTTCGTTGTTGCACCAATGCAAGCACAGGGAAGGCGCGAATTTTCGAATTTGAAAGATATACATAAACGCAAATTAGACCCTCGTGGTACGGTTACAAGGGCAAGGGCTATTAGATAACAGAATTTCATATTTTTGGTCCCACGCTCTTCATGATACTGCACAAAACACCGTGATTTCTCTTGTTTAAACATATTTGTATATTTATTTTGGTTCATTCAGACGCTTCATTTGTTCCTGAATCGTTGTGCGAATGTTATACATTGAATCAACTTGAACTAATTGGTTTCGAGGATATACCAAAAAGTTTTATTTCTAAGGTACGTGATGGCGTAGCAGTGATCGCCCGCAGGACTTCGAGTGCCTTGATTAACGTCGAGTCTTTAAAATTGTTTGAAATGAAATGAATGAAATTAAAGAAGGAGACCCTTGAATTGTCATGAATGACTCCCGCCACGATAAGAATGTTGGCTATTGTTTATATTATATCACGGATCTCCTGTAAAAGTTTATGAAAATAAGAACCTTTTTGCACAGAAAAAAATAATTTTCCTCCTTTTTTTATTGATTGTTGTTAGACTGGCCTAACTGATTGCGAAAACCACATTTTTAAAAATTTCGGTTTTCGAAATTTGCATATTTATGCACTTTTTTTTACCGTCAACTTCAATTGAATGTAACTCGGTTCGTTTTTGAGCAACCGTGTAAAATTTCTTTTCCAATTTTTCATGTGTTATTACAAGAAAACTGTTTTTTAGCACACAAAATGCGATTTTTCTCGAAAAAATCTCTAAAGGATAAGAGTTTTATTGCAGATTCGGATTCCCCATCCTCAACTTGGGGTATCCTGATATATCTTCTAACCCAACTCAAACCCCAAGTTGCATCAAGTCAGAAAGGAGAACAATCGTTAATAAAATCAGTTTTCGATTCGTATCTCAAAAATGATGGTTGTTGAGAATTCGAAGCACTAAGACGATTTTGTTAGGTTGGTCGAGTTACACGGCAACAGATTGAAAAAAAAATTTACACGGTTGCTCAAAAACGAAGCGATTTACATTCAATTGAAGTTGGCAGTAAAAAATTGCATAAATATGCAAATTTCGAAAACCGAAATTTAAAAATGTGGCTTTCGCAATCAGTTAGGCTGTCTAACAACTATCAATAAAAAAGGAGGAAATTTTTTTTTCTGTGCAATCGCTTCATACACTTTTACAGGAGATCCGTGATATGGTAATTGGCGTAAGGGATAATGAGAAAATGAAAGAACAAGTATGCAAATCCGATGGGCACTCTCTACATGCCTTGACTTTAAACATATCGGGAATCAATATCAGATATGTCTTTCGATTCGTGCGATGAATCTATCATTCTATCCGAACAGTCTTATTGCAAAAAAAATTCGAGAGTCTCCATCTTTAAATATCAAATTGAAATTTATTCAGATTGATTTATTTACGACATTGGACGTTCTTATTATACCACATACAAAGAATTTAACTGTGGAAATTCTCAATACTTTACTACAGGTTTGCTGTTTACGATCTGTCTTGGATCTCGTTTGAACGAGTTTTTGGCGCGAATGATGATTTTTCATTCACATGGTGATTTAGGCTGTGTTTTACTTTAAATCAGGAAAGAACAAAATTAACAAAAAAAGTGATAATTAAAAAAAAACAAAAAGAAAGAAAGATTTCGCATATAAACGACGCAAGTTCTATTGGTTTATATGGGAAAACTGTCTCTACAAGAGAAGTATTCCTTGACTTTTGAACATCAACTCATTAAACAATTTCGAAAATTAGCAATTTTATTCAGGGACTTCCTCAACTTCTCCAGCTCGACGTCTCTTCGTGTCCTCTACTTTCTAACATATCTTGTCTCAGTCAAGCCAAGCAATTGATAAAGCTTCGAATTTACGAACTTCAATTGAGCATGAATATGGAAGAGTTAACAGACACTTTAGCCAGTCTTAAGGATGTTAGAGTCCTTGATATTGGAAAGGCCACAAACTATGGGTATGATCATGTCTTTTGGGCTCTATGTCGGATCAAAACTGATGAATGATAACTATTTGCATACTATGTACATTCATTAATTGTAACGCTTGTCTCTCATACGCAAATAGTTCTCATCCACTCGATTCTGATCCGATTAATGAGTGCTGTTTTCAGGTTACGTGTACAGCTGGGCGGCGCATTTTTCGTTTTTCGTTTTTTTCGTTTTTTCTGTTTTTTTTTCGAAAATTCGAAAAATTCGGAAAATGCTATGACATAGAAAAATACACAAAATGTCAAAAATTTCTGACATTTTAAGAAAAATTCAAAATGTGTTAACAAAAATTATAATTGAACTTGAGTACTACAGACATTCGAAAGGCAAATATATATGATTGTGCTTTCAGGATCAATTTGACATCAATAATTTGCGAGAGTATGCTCAAGGAAAAAGGTTCGCCATGGCCTAAACTCGCATGCATCGACATTTCTTATGGAGATTATAAGCAATGGTCGATTGGTATTGAGCATTTGAAGATCATTATGGAAAAACATGACAAGCTGCAGACTGTGTGTCTGATAGGTTAGTGACTCTGACTTTGTTCAGACCTCTTCCTCTTCCTCTTCCTCTTCCTCTTCCTCTTCCTCTTCCTCTTCCTCTTCCTCTTCCTCTTCCTCTTCCTCTTCCTCTTCCTCTTCCTCTTCCTCTTCCTCTTCCTCTTCCTCTTCCTCTTCCTCTTCCTCTTCCTCTTCCTCTTCCTCTTCCTCTTCCTCTTCCTCTTCCTCTTCCTCTTCCTCTTCCTCTTCCTCTTCCTCTTCCTCTTCCTCTTCCTCTTCCTCTTCCTCTTCCTCTTCCTCTTCCTCTTCCTCTTCCTCTTCCCCGGACTGACTCTGACCCTGACTCTTTTTTCTCCGTGTACTAATCTCCCTTTTAGGAACTCAGCTCGAACACCAAGATCTTTCGTTGTATCCTTGGGTAAAGGAGAGTGTTCAGATCTGTAATTCTCGGAGTGCTTCAACCAGCCTGAATACCCTCAATTACTACCTTAAGCAATACAACCAAGATAACGACATTGACGACGCAATATGTCGACTCTGGGCGGTAATATATCACATATTGTTTAAAGAATTTCAACTACTAATTTCTTGGCCTTTGACAAAATATATTGTGGTGCGCGGCGGAGAGAGAGGGAAGGGCAGAGAGAGAGTGGAAGAGAAAGAGAGAAGAAAAGGGGGCGTGGTCTGAACAAACGGATGACCATTCTGTTTTATTTATAGTGTATGGTACGTGCATGCCATAAACAAGTATGTCGCCTGAATGCGCTTAAGTTGACCACTCATGTGTGCGCAATCTTAAGAACAGGGGCTACAGTCGGTCCTTTCAAATGACACAATAATAATAATAATAATTGTTATTTTATTTATTTATTTATTTGATACACCCGTGACAGGTTCGACAGCAAATACAGAAACGTTACGAGAAATAATAAGAATAATAGAAATGACTTGGGGAAGGTGACAGGGGTTATATATCGATAGCTATCAGAATAATATCAATACTTCTACTTATAATAATAATATTACAGAGTAATGATGATGAATTTATTGATCCATCTAAAATGAATGCCTGCGTTGAAGCATGTCTGGATGTAATGAGGCAACCTCGTGATCATCGGGTCATAGAATATGCCATGAAGTTCATCACAGATTTGAATAAGTAAGATCCTACTATGGCATTTCCAAATTAGCCGTCTATTTAAAACACTTCATTGACTTGAAGTTCACTTTAAATCTGAAGTTTAAATCTAAGTAAATGACGTCTCTTTTTCAACTTTAATTGGCCTTATAAGAGCGCTAAAATTCAAATGCTTAATTCTATTGTCACTTTAATAATCTAAGATCGTGCAGGAACAAACAGCTCAGTCTGCAGGAGAGTATCAAACCGTTCAACTTGTGCTTTGAACGATGTCTGAACATTGCTGAAGGCCATGGAAAGACAAGCATACTGGAAGAAGTAATGGAAATATTATTAAATCAAATAATGTCCCATTGCTTTCCATCAACGTATCAAATCAATATATTTAGAGTTGCGTACTGCTAACAACCAATGTTCTTGAACATTGCTCATTTGACATCGATCGATTCTGTTCCATTCTCTTGAATCATACACTGGAGAATAAACAATTCAACCTGTAAGTCAGTTTATGCCTATATCCCGCAGAGTCTTCATTTGTGCCTGTAATCCCCCCCCACCTGTTTCCCTTATGATTTACTAATTAGAAATGCATATTTAATAAAATAAATAAATAAATAATAAGGAAAGTTGGAAAATCTGTTGCCCATATTTGGGCAAGTTTGCGATCTGTCTAGTCTCTCTATCCTCTCGAAATGCATGTAGTGAATGGCATATTCATCTTCTCCTACTCTGGTATTTCGAAACTTAAAGTCTACTTAAATTTTTCACTTTAAGTAGACTTGTAAGTCTATTTAAAGTCAAAAGTAAGTCTACTTAAAGTGGTGTGGTATACTGTAATGCATTTCGTCAAATGTTCTTTCACTTTAAGTTTACTTAAAGTCTACTTTAAGTCTGTGACGTAGTTTAAGTAGACTTTAAGTTTCGAAATACCAGAGTACTATCTTCACATCTCGCAAGCGAAGGGCCAAAGCAAAAGTCAGGAGGGCAAATGCGGGGAGGGGTATCTGGCAGCAAAATGAAGACTCTTTGGGACTGTAGCAAAATATACTTTCCCTTCATTTCAAAAACTATATTGCGTGTTCAGCATGCGATCCGTTCTGTTTCAAGTTGGACACATCGTCAGACGCAAACCCAAAGCCTTATGGTACCTCACTGATGAAAGACTTATGAACTTGCTAATCAATGAAGCACGTGAGGACTACGAGGAATGTGGATCTTCTGCTCTCCTCGACCCAATCTGCGATCTGCTGAGTAATTTTCCTCTTATATTTATTTATTTGTTTATTTATTTGTTTATTTATTTGTTTATTCATCAGCTAAATCATGAATAATGAAGGGTGAAAAGCAATATTACATATAGTGATGGCGTTCCGTCGCTTTACGAGATTTCAGTTCGGCAGCTTAAATTGAATATTGATATATGACGAATACGCGATTAAACTTTCTTTATGATAACAGCGCAACAACATAAATCTCACGGTTCCCCTTCTTTAAAGGTGAACCGCCTTTTGAAAATTGAAGAAATTAGGCAATAGGTTTCGAACTCGCGTCAAACGGGTAACGAGTCTGAATGTTTGCCACTGTGCTATGGGGTAGATGTGTGGCAGCGCTAACTTTTCGCATATCACTTGTATTCGCACAAGAGGGGTGTAGTGATTTACATGAATATTCGCGGGCCACCATCTTTAAAGGTGGATTCCCTATATTATTTTCGGGAACAAATTGTAAAGACAGAAAGATATGGGACAGAGCATTTGAAAATTTTTGCGATATTCACTCAGCAACACATTTTGATTGTGCTTTATTATTTGGAAAGACACAAAATTAAATCTTACTACAAGTAAAAAAAATGGAAATTTATATTCCCTGGAGTTGCGTGTCAGGGTTGTACCTTTAAACCAAAATCTAATCTTTTGGAAAAGAAATTTGTTATATTTTTATTTAAAAATTCATATGTGTCTATTGTAGATTTATCGGCTGAGTCGTCTTTTCAATTTGTTCGGAACAGGGGCCTTGAACTTTTATCCAGAATTCTACGTGATGGGCCGATCGCCCACCCATCGGATGAACTCGTAAGTTAATTATTATTATAAATTTCACCATAAGAGTTCAACCGGGGTGATTTTTGTGTGAAACACGTAAAAACACTCTCAAAATGATCCCTGAAAATATGGACATGATAGGTTGAGTTTGAAAAAAGTTGTGACGAAAAAAGCAAAAGTGGATAGACTTTTGCACTAGAGATGGCAATAACGCACATTCATTGCGGGCCCGCAAACTAGGAGAGAGGGGAGGGGGAGCGATTGCGGGCCCGCAATGGCTTTGCGGGCCCGCAATTACTACTTCATTCCTAGTCTGCTACTTTTTGTGATCGGTCGTTCATCTCAATTCTCTTCGCTTTCCTTCGTTAACAGAGAAAAACGACCGATCGCAAAAAAAATAGCATGAATAAAGTAGTCATTGCGGGCCCGCAATCGCTCCCCCTCCCCTCCCTCTGAGTTTGCGGGCCCGCAATGATTTTACACCGCGCTGCGGGCCCTCAATCATTAGCAATGAAAAGTCAATTTCATTGCGGGCCCGCAACGCCCGAATTGCCAACTCTATTTTGCACGGTACTAGATTTTTTTGAATATTTTCCCCATTTCTAATTTTCATGATTTTTTAAAATTTTCGAACGAATTTTCAGATTCTATTGACGGTATACAAAGTTGTGATGATGCCAGAGAACCATGAAGCCTTTCTCAACTTTTTTTGCACCGATTGCTTCGTGTAAGCCTATAGAAGATTTTAAAAAAATTTCAAAAAGTCATCTCATAACATGTAACTACAACTAGGGCTCTTTCATTTTCTCTTTTCTCCTTTTCATTTTTTTCACCTTTACTAAACACATAATTGAAAAGATAAGTAGGAATATTAATAATAACAGTACAAACATAATACTCAGATGTTTGAATCCATAAATGATCACGGATAATTTGAGCAGTTAGCTCGATCATGCATGGATTCTCAATCAAATTACTTAATCACAGAATTCTTTAGAATGATGAGGATTACAAATCCGAGTCGTGAAAAGCAATATCTCATCTCGGGCATTCTGTCCTTTTTGATTGCATCCCCGCTACATTACTATGTTCAGCAATCCCGACAGATGATTAGTCTTTTATTGGTCAGATATCTTTGATCTTTGATCTTTGATCTTTCTAGTACATTTGGTTGGCAAACAGTGAACAATTTCAGGAAGGGCATGTGTATGGCTGGCCCGTTGAAGTACTTCCCACTACCAAATACACCTACAGAATCTTTAGGTATTTTTTGTTTGACTTACACTCACGGCAAATTCTCTTAGGTATAGGTTGTCTAACTGTTCAGCTATAGAGAAAGGTTAGCTTACTCCAAACTCTCTCAAAACGACACGTTAGATAATTCTTTCTCGCTCGAGATAGTAATGGGGGCAGGAGTAAGCTAACTTATCTCACATATGAGAGAACGTTTCTCTAATTGTCGCATCTTAGATAACCTATGGCTCAAATATGAGACAGTGCCGTCAGTGTAGTCAATCATTAACCCACAGAGAAAAAGTGTGAAATGAAACAACACCAATAATAACAGCTATAAAGTGCCAAATAGATCACGAAAAGATATACCTCCCTACACGTTTTATGTTACTTATATTACAACTTGGGTGGTGGTGTTCTAACACTTTTTTCTCACTGTGATTAGACCGTCATTGTTAGGAAAGGAAATAAAGATTAAAATATGACTTTTTATGCATTTATGACTGATCGCCGTAAGATTTTTTTGAAAATTTACAGTATCCATCTTTTTCGGACCAGTGTGATTTTTTTCTAATTGTTTTTCTCATTAAAACAATTTTTTTCTCTTTCTTTAGTCATTAAAAGAACTTTTTATCAAGGAAACTCATGATTAACACTTTGAGAATACAAAAATATTCATACACAAAGGAGATAAATGATGCGTCCAAATGCGCCCCGCAGCGGAGCGCAGCGTAGCATGTGTACAAAACATGACCGGCTGTACTGTATTTATGAGATATTTATTTACTATTTTGATCTGTGTAGTATATTGCAATTTGCACCTTAGTCATGATTAATTAATAATCTATTGCAGTACATTCATTCCATTCTTTGATCTCCTATTTAACACTAACTATCCCGGAGTTCAAATGTTCGCCCTCTACTCATTAACAATCGCTTCTTTTGACACGTTCAAAGATTGTGTTTACATAAAGTAAATATATTATTTATTATTATTATTATATTATCATTATTATTTTCATTATTATTTTTATTTTTATTATTTTGTTAACACTCTCTCGTAATATTCGAGAGAGAGAAGAGCAGATAGTTTCAAATGAGATTAGTGTGCGCCAATCTTTTATCTTTTGCAGGATGTTATATTCGGAAGGAGTCGAAGAAGTGATGAAGCGCTTCGAGGCTCTCGAATCGAACAGATTACTGAAGAATGAGAAAGCGAAAGAATTGTTTTCGCGTCTTTCTCAAATACTCAAAGAGAAGAAGGAAAATGGATCAACAAATTAACAAACCAATATCAGCAATAGACATCATCGATCTCCAGTTTTTCCACAGTTTGATATGGTACAGCCAAACTCTAATATAAGACCCAAATATAAATTTCACATCACAATACATATGCAGATATTTTATATTTGACTAGATTGACTTGACTTTATTATACTTTAGTTGATTTTTTATTTGACTATTTGACTTAGTTAGGAACTCACAATAGCCTTTCTTCCACTTGGATTAGAAATTACGAGGTTACGAATCGATCGATTCCTTAATGGGTCAGACTGCCATCCAGTCATCGATTCATACCCAAAATGCCCTCGTCGTCCACTACATCCCCCGGATGAAGTATTTTCCCCTTGTGTATCAACACCACCAAGTACCATTCTCGTTTTTTCCTCATCTCGTTCCTTCATTATGTGCACCTTTTGTAAAACTAGACATTGTTTCCACCGTTATATTGTTCAATTTAACAATTGTTAATGACATAAACATTTTGTTGCTTTAGTTCAATCTCCGAAAAAAACTCAATACCGTTTAGCAGACATCGATCCATGAACCTATAGAAGGAAAGGTGAGTGCCTTATCCACTACACCACAAGATTCCGTGGAAACCGAATGGATCTCAAATGCTTTTGAAAGTATCTATATTTCACCAAATTTAATTCGTCGATTTACAACAATTTTATAGTACTATTAAAATAGGCCTGCGTAGCAATAAACTCAATAGGTATATTTGAAAATCGATGATAAATCATTAACATAAATTACAAAAATCCATAGCTGGTGATAGATCTTAAAGTCATCAACTTATTTAATTGCAAAAGTTCGAATCATTTAAGTCCATTCTCTTTTGCCGATTTTTCTCATCCATAAGACAAATTTTGAACTTTTCAGCAACAATCATAACCATATTTTTCTGGATAATTGGTGCATTTTATTGCTTTACTCGATTACTCTCCACTATTTTGCACCGTGCTGTACTAGGGTTGCTGGAACGGGAGCGAGGGTCTTTTTTAAAAAGTTCATAATAATCACATTTTACAATTTAATGACTAAGATGGGGATGAGGTGTTGGAGTTTAAAGAAGGTGACCCTTGAGTTTGCATTACAAACTCCCGCAATGATTATCACGGAGAATATTGTTCATATTGTATAGCAATTAACGTGAGGGACAATGGGAAAGTGAGGGAGCCAAGTGTGCAAAACGTATAGGCACTCTCTAAACGCCTTAAAAGTTGTACTATCTACGTGCATGACAATCTTCAAACTTATCGTCAAGCAATATTAAATATGTCTTTCGGTACATGTACTGAATCTCTATCATTGTACCCGAACAGTCTTATTACGAAAAAAACTAGAGGGTTTCCATCTTTAAATGAATAATAATGGCTAAGGCGCGGAAAACATATTTATTCTCATTCTCATCATTCATTCAACATTCTCTCAATGGCCTCTTCATTGCGCACACTATTTCTCCGCTGTCTAACAACGAGAGAGCGCAAAACGTTGAAGAGACCGTAGACAAATGTGTCAGCCCCTGTCAGTCAGCGAAGCACTCTATGCCAATGAGAAGAAGGCTATATCTATAGTATACTTCCCTCTGGCTTTGACCTATGATAGAGAGTATGGAAAGAGAAGAGAGTGCAGAGATATGATATAAAGCTGCAGTCGTTCTGAGGAAGAGGTCGAAAGGGAGAGGAAGAATCATATCTTCCTATTACATACTGCTCATGCAAATGAGTCTTTCTACTCACCTTTTTTCGTTTTTTTAAAATATCTTTCTTGCATTTTTTTAATTTTATAAAAAAAAATTCCCCCTGCACTTATCCTGATCATTATCTCTATTATTGTTTTCACTTAGTCTTAAATTGTTCCTTACTTGCTTTCCCAAGGCTTGGTCGAGGCATTTCAAAACTAGTAGTCTTCTTTAAATACTGACTTAAAGGATACTTCAAGTGAAAGAACATTGCTTTACTGTATATGCATCCCTTGAAGTACATAGACTTGAAGTAGAACTACAAGTCTACTTCAGGCCGGAATAATAAGTAGACTACTAGTTTTGGAAGTCCATAGTTAAACGCAAGTATAATTCAAGTGAAAATAAGTTGACTACTAGTTCACAAGTAGAGTACTAATTGAAATTCCAGAATAGAGCGGACGTTATAGAAAAGAAGTGTCTTTTCTATCTTATTTACCAATGCCCTTTCATTTGACACCCAAAACCGCTCAACAAATAATAATAGCATGCAAGGAACTTTGAATTTTCAAATTTTTGCATCATGTCAATTTTACCGAAGTATTTCGAAACTTTTACTTACCATTTTTTCTTTTTTAAATTTTCTCACTTGGGAATTCAATTAATATATTTTTTAAAACAATTAATTTCAGATGTATGTCCACAAGAGCCTCGAGGAGATAGCAATAGATCGGTTAGCTGATCTTATTATAGCCAAACGAATACCTACATTTGACTCACCGCTTCCGATTTTCATTTCAAATGGTCTAATTCGAAGTTTGAATTGGAAATGTCGTCTAAACTCTTCCCCTATCGTTACTTGATACAAAGAGATTTACTATTACCGAGGTACATTTCATAGCGTTTTAACAGAGCTTGACAAAACTCGAAATATTCCAAAAAAGTTGCCAATAAACTCCTACCAATTCCTTTCATTCATGATCTTCAAAATGGTGTTCACAATACAGTCAATATTTGCCCCCTGCGAAACACAAGTCCTGTCTTTTCTCTGTCTGCGCTCTCACACTCTTGCATACTCTTTCACTTTCGTTTGTATTATTACGAAAAAACTCGAATGTCTCCATCTTTGACTGACGCTTACGTGGGGGATGTCATTTAGTTTTGGTTTATCCATTTTAGTTTGTTACACAAATTTCAGGGCAGAGATTAGATTCACCGAATCTGACTACGATACTATATCAACCATTCTCCAACACCGAACTTAAGAAATTGATTTTATACGGAAAGTTTAGAGGTAGTTATCGTTTGTTTAGCAGCATTTAAAATAAACTAATCTATTTTAAATTAAATTCAATGAATTTATTTATATTCCTATATTTAAAAACAATGATCTTTGACAGTTGAAAATATCTATCTATTCCGCGCATTTTCTTTTGAATTTAAATTTTTTTTAAATTTAAAATGGTTACTTTTGAGAAATAAAAACAATAATAAATTCTTGGTTACAATATCCATCTTCAGCTCCTCAAGATGTTCCCTATAAGTTGAATGTTAATTAATATTTTATGATTAAGCAGCCGTTTGATTAAATGATAATTAAAAGGTGCGAATCACATATTCATCATCATCATCATTTCAAAGATTCGCCCTGGCGACGGACATCCTTCACAAGACTATCTAACAGATATTCCCGATCCCATCCCGATGCGTTCATTTGAAGGAATAAAATATTATTATATTATAGTTATTAAATATAGGTTCATACGTGGATCCGGATTGGACAGTAATTGAAGAAATTGGCGAAATATTGGGTATGTCTATCTATTTTTTTCTCTAAATTCTGTTTCATGATTCACTATTCGAAAAGTATCAAGTGTAGCGGCTTACAAGATTCTGAAGAATAAAAGTATTAATTAGCTGATGAGATGACGGGAACGAAGATTTATTCAAGATAGAAGAGCTTTAGTATGGGGGGGGGGCATGTCCAGACTAATCAGGTCGTTTAGTGGCAACCATTAAATCATGTTATAAACATTAAAAACTAAAAATTAATTTTGCGCCTTATGGTATTTCGGACGCTACGATATCATTTTAGATTACCACCGCAATAGATAGTTTATATAATTATTTAAAGGTGGGTGTCCGAGCAATATTTTCGTGAACAAACTGTGAAGACAGAAAGATAGCAAATTTTATTCTGCATACCTTACATAAATTAGTTTTTGCTAATTTAGCTTATTGATCGCTAGAATCATGAATGAATCCATGCTTGATGTAGAGGCAAAGGCGCGAAATTTTGAAAATAGGAAAGTTCAGCAATAGCTTTTGAACCCGCGACGTTTACGCTTACTAGTGAGCACTTTTACCACTGCGCTACGGGATTGATAAATGGTCGTGCTAATTTCTTGCATATCACTTATCCCTTGCATAATAGATTTTTTATTCATTTGCATAGACATTCGAGGGCCTCCGTCTTTAAAGAATGGGATCCTCGAGTATTTTCGTGACTAAACTGGCCTGGCCGAACTATAGATCAAATCTCCCTGAATATAGAAACAGTTTTGACTAAAATTATGGATACTCCGGAATAGCATAATCCGAGCTGAAAGTTCGTTGTTGCACCAATGCAAGCACAGGGAAGGCGCGAATTTTCGAATTTGAAAGATATAGTTTCTCAGATCCTCTTAACTATAGAGCAATCTCTATTACATCATTTTTCTGTAGAGTCTTTGAACGCATTTAAGCAAGTCTATAATATCACATTGTGAATCTTTGGGAAATATTCCCTGATGAACAGTACGGCTTTAGAAAGCATAGATCACGTGAACTCCAAATGTTGGAAGTACTTGAACATAGGTCTGCCTCACTTAGTAATGGACAGCCAGTTGACGTAATATATTTGACTTTGCTAAGGCATTTGATAGAGTATCCCACCTTAAACTTCTAGCTAAAATCATCACGATTGGTTTATCCTCTAAAACCTTACGTTGGATTGCTGAATATCTCAACAACAGAACTTTTCAAGTTAGAGTAAAAGATAAACTCTCTGACTGTCACCCTGTAACTAGTGGAAGTGCCACAGGGCTCAGTACTTGGGCCCTTGCTCTTTCTCATTTTCACATCTGAACTACCCATACTGGTACAAAAAAGATGGTGTACTGGCTCGCCTATATGCTGATGACATAAAGATATACAGATCATTTAGACGGGGTGAACCTCCCCACCCCCTACAAGTTGCAGTCGACACTATTGTTAAATGGTCAAACGACTGGCAATTGCCTCTAGCGTCCCATAAATGTAACTCCCTACACCTAGGTAGAGCGAATCCTTCTAGAGTATATACTATTGAAGGCAATAATCTGAATCAAAAAGAAGTTGTCAAAGATCTAGGATTCATAATTTAAAGAAGCCTGACTTTCTCAGACCATTGTAGAGCAGTATCAATCAAAGCAAAATCTGATCAGTTTGGCCACAACTCCGTTATCATTATTATACTCCTATTCAATGTTCAATCCCCTTCTAGAAAGTGTACTTCATTCATTTGTTTAATATTTATTGTTTTATACACGTTTACCTTGTGGTGAATAAATATATATATATATATATATATATATATATATATATATATATATATATATATATATAATTATATAAACGGAAATTAGACCTTCGTGGTACGGTTACAAGGGCAGGGGCTATTAGATAACAGAATTTCATATTTTTGGTCCCACGCTCTCATGATAATAGCACTGCACAAAACACCGTGATTTCTCTTGTTTAAACATATTTATATATTTATTTTGGTTCATTCAGACGCTTCATTTGTTCCTGAATCGTTGTGCGAATGTTATACATTGAATCAACTTGAACTAATTGGTTTCGAGGATATACCAAAAAGTTTTATTTCTAAGGTACGTAATGGCCTAGCAGTGATCGCCCGCAGGACTTCGAGTGCCTTGATTAACGTCGAGCCTTTAAAATTGTTTGAATTGAAATGAAATGAAATTAAATATCAAATTGAAATTTGTTTAGATTGATTTATTTACGACTTTGGACACTCTTGTTATACCACATACAAAGAATTTAACTGTGGAATTCTCAATACTTACGACAGGTTTGCTGTTTACGATCTGCCTTGGATCTCGTTTGAATGAGTTTTTCGGCCTCGAATGATGATTTCTCGGGAGGCGCCCCGTTACGGCAACGAATCATAAATCGGTTGGGAGATGGTCTATCGAAACAAAAGTTGTACCATTGTTATCAGTAGTGGTGTACGGTATGGTGCTACCGTAACCGTCAGGAATCGCGAACTGATTTTTTAAATTCGACCCACGACCCCGGGATTCATGGTTGAAAATGGCCGAAGTCGAAAAATTCATGATGCTTCAAGACCAAATACTCGTTGCCGTTATATCAATAGTGAGCCAACTTTTATCTTTCTGGATACCGTAACCCAAACTACCGTAATCGAACCGGGGTTTGCCGTGAATTTCACTATAATACTGTAGGGTACGGTAGCTAGATTACGGTAGTTCGGGTAACGGTATCTAGAAAGATAAAAGTTGGCTCACTATCGATATAATGGTAACTTGTATTCGGCCTCGGGGCATCATGTTTTTTCCGACTTCGGCGGTTTTCAACCATGAATCCCGGGTCGTGGGTCGAATTAAAAAATCAGTTCGCGTTTCCTGACGGTTACGGTAGCACAATACCGTACACCACTACTGATAACAATGGTACAACTTTTGTTTCCATAGACCATCTTACCAACCGATTTATGATTCGTTGCCGAAACGGGCGTTGCTGAAACGGGCGCCCCCCCGAGTTTCTCATTTACATGATAATTTTGGCTGTATTTTACTTTAAATCAGAACAACGGGGAAAACCGTTTTCCGGGAAAATGTGACGTCATTAGCGTAGGCGGAGGATTTTTGGAAAACGCTTCCGCCTTCGCTAATGACGTCACATTTTCCCGGAAAACGGTTCTTGCATACGGCCACATGAGTGTAAAAAAGAACAAAAAGAACAAAAAAAAGTGAGAATTAAAAAAACAAAAAAAAGTAAGATTTCGCGTCTAATCGACGGCAAGTTCTATTGGTTCATATGCGAAATCTGTCTCTACGAGAGGAAGTATTCCTTGACTGCGAACATCAACTCATTAAACAATTTCGAAAATAACCAATTTTATTCAGGGACTCCCTCAACTTCTCCAGCTCGACGTCTCTTCGTGCCCTCTACTTTGTAATATATCTTGGCTCATTCAAGCCAAGCAATTGATGAAGCTTCGACTTTACGAACTTCAATTGAGCATGAATATGGAAGAGTTAACAGACATTTTAGCCAGTCTTACGGAGCTTAGAGTCCTTGATATTGGAAAGGCCACAAACTATGGGTATGCTCATGTTTTTTGGTTTCTAGGTCGGATCAAAACCGATGAATGATAACTATTTGCCATACTTTGTACATTCATTAATTGTAACGCTTGTCTCTCATACGCAAATAGTTCTCATCCACTCGATTCTGATCCGATTAATGAGTGCTGTTTTCAGTTTAAAGAGAGTGTGACCTCACTCAATGACCTCTTCATTGCGCGCAGTATTTCTCTGCTTTCTAACAACGAGAGAGCATAGAGCGTTGAAGAGACCGTTGGACAAAGGTGTCAGTTCCTTTAAATGTACAGCAGGGCTGCGCATTTTAGGTTTTTAGTTTTTTTCGTTTTTTTCTCTTTCTTTCCAAAACTCGAAAAATTCGGCGAATGTTTTGACATAGAAAAAGACACAAAATGTCAAAAATTTATAGGAATAACAATAACAATAACAATAACAATAGCAATAACAATAGCAATAACAATAACAATAACAATAGCAATAGCAATAACAATAACAATAGCAATAACAGGGCAAAATGAAGGAAATGACGAGGACTTGCATGGAAAGAACAATGGTGGGGTTCTTGCACTGCAAGTACTGGGCAAAAAGAAATCCCTTGTTCATATAAATTTTAAATTGTCAGTAGGAGCGGTATTTTGACAAACAAAACAAAAAAAATTCACGTGGTGCAAAATTACGGCTTTTCTTATTTCTTTACACATTAAATCCAAAGCCCACTATTTCAGCCTCACTTTTCCATCGCGGACAGAGGCAATGAAGAAAAACTATGTTTCATGACATCCAAGTAGATATTGCAAAAATTTTCAAACACCCTGTCCTATATTTTAAGAAAAATTCAAAATTTGGGAACAAAAATTATAATTGAACTTGAGTACTACAGACATTCGAAAGGCAAAAATATATGATTGTGCTTTCAGGATCAAATTGACATCAATAATTTGCGAGAGTATGCTCAAGGAAAAAGGTTCGCCATGGCCTAAACTCGCATGCATCGACATTTCTGATGGAGATTATGAGCAATGGTCGATTGGTATTGAGCATTTGAAGGTCATTATGGAAAAACATGACAAGCTGCAGACTGTGTGCCTGATAGGTTTGTGACTCTGACTTTGCTCAGACCTCTTCCTCTTCCTCTTCCTCTTCCTCTTCCTCTTCCTCTTCCTCTTCCTCTTCCTCTTCCTCCTTCCTCTTCCTCTTCCTCTTCCTCTTCCTCTTCTTCTTCCTCTTCCTCTTCCTCTTCCTCTTCCTCTTCCTCTTCCTCTTCCTCTTCCTCTTCCTCTTCCTCTTCCTCTTCCTCTTCCTCTTCCTCTTCCTCTTCCTCTTCCTCTTCGTCTTCGTCTTCCTCTTCCTCTTCGTCTTCCTCTTCCTCTTCCTCTTCCTCTTCCTCTTCCTCTTCCTCTTCCTCTTCCTCTTCTTCTTCCTCTTCCTCTTCCTCTTCCTCTTCTTCATCCTCTTCCTCTTCCTCTTCTTCATCCTCTTCCTCTTCCTCTTCCTCTTCTTCTTCCTCTTCCTCTTCCTCTTCCTCTTCCTCTTCCTCTTCCTCTTCTCTTCCTCTTCCTCTTCCTCTTCCTCTTCCTCTTCCTCTTCCTCTTCCTCTTCCTCTTCCTCTTCCTCTTCCTCTTCCTCTTCCTCTTCCTCTTCCTCTTCCTCTTCCTCTTCCTCTTCCTCTTCCTCTTCCTCTTCCTCTTCCTCTTCCTCTTCCTCTTCTCTTCTTCTTCATCCTTCCTCTTCCTCTTCTTCATCCTCTTCCTCTTCCTCTTCCTCTTCTTCATCCTCTTCCTCTTCCTCTTCCTCTTCCTCTTCCTCTTCCTCTTCCTCTTCCTCTTCCTCTTCCTCTTCCTCTTTCCTCTTCCTCTTCCTCTTCCTCTTCCTCTTCCTCTTCCTCTTCCTCTTCCTCTTCCTCTTCCTCTTCCTCTTCCTCTTCCTCTTCCTCTTCTCTTCCTCTTCCTCTTCCTCTTCCTCTTCCTCTTCCTCTTCCTCTTCCTCTTCCTCTTCCTCTTCCTCTTCCTCTTCCTCTTCCTCTTCCTCTTCCTCTTCCTCTTCCTCTTCCTCTTCCTCTTCCTCTTCCTCTTCTCTCTTCATCCTCTTCCTCTTCCTCTTCTTCTTCCTCTTCCTCTTCCTCTTCCTCTTCCTCTTCCTCTTCCTCTTCCTCTTCCTCTTCTCTTCCTCTTCCTCTTCCTCTTCCTCTTCCTCTTCCTCTTCCTCTTCCTCTTCCTCTTCCTCTTCCTCTTCCTCTTCCTCTTCCTCTTCCTCTTCCTCTTCCTCTTCCTCTTCCTCTTCCTCTTCCTCTTCCTCTTCCTCTTCCTCTTCCTCTTCCTCTTCCTCTTCCTCTTCCTCTTCCTCTTCCTCTTCCTCTTCCTCTTCCTCTTCCTCTTCCTCTTCCTCTTCCTCTTCCTCTTCCTCTTCCTCCTTCCTCTTCCTCTTCCTCTTCCTCTTCCTCTTCCTCTTCCTCTTCCTCTTCCTCTTCCTCTTCCTCTTCCTCTTCCTCTTCCTCTTCCTCTTCCTCTTCCTCTTCCTCTTCTCTTCCTCTTCCTCTTCCTCTTCCTCTTCCTCTTCCTCTTCCTCTTCCTCTTCCTCTTCATCTTCCTCTTCCTTTTCCTCTTCCTCTTCATCTTCCTCTTCCTTTTCCTCTTCCTCTTCATCTTCCTCTTCATCTTCCTCTTCATCTTCCTCTTCATCTTCCTCTTCCTCTTCCTCTTCATCTTCCTCTTCATCTTCCTCTTCCCCGGACTGACTCTGACCCTGACTCTTTTCGACGTGTTCTAATCTCCCTTTTAGGAACTCAGCTCGAACACCAAGATCTTTCGTTGTATCCTTGGATAAAGGAGAGTGTTCAGATCTGTAATTCTCGGAGTACTTCAACCAGCCTGAATACCCTCAATTACTACCTTAAGCACTATGAACAAGATAACGACATTGACGATGCAATAGTTCGACTCTGGGTGGTAATATATCTTATATCGTTTAAGAGACCGGCTCGGTAAGACTCGAGCATTTTGACCCCCTGCCGGACATTCGCGAGGACTTTCGATCTGGCCCTCAATACTTTCATCATAGACACATACCGGGGGGAGACCGATGAAAGTTATAGTGAAAATGCCCTTAGGCTCAAACCCGGCTCACATATGTCGCATAAAATAAAAAATTGAAAAATTCATAACTTTTCAATCGTGATAGCTAGCAGCGTTATTTCTTTTTATTGGTGAATAACATGTCATGCGCCCTTATAAACACAGCTGAGCAGTAATTTCATATCGTTCTGGATATGTTTTTTCGTGTATGATTTTCCGATTTTTCCTCTTCCATCCTCGTTGAAGAGAGACGGCAAGCATTGACATAGTACATATTGTAGCCCTGACACTTCTGTACATGATGGTCACATTCCCTTGGAAATCCAACTTTTCTGAAGCATCGAGAATTGCAACTGAATGTGAGATATGTGTAATTTGCAAAAATCGAAAATTAAATTTCTTGTAAATCGCAAGAGTAGTAGGTAGCTTTATTATGCCTTTTTACTTGTAGTGATGCGCCTACACAGAAAAAATATTCAAGTAGACTCAGACTAAATTTTTAAAAATTTTTAAAAATAATTATTTTATTTTTATTTTTTTCAACCCTGACATTGAGTCGACCGTCAAGGCAAGTTGATTCATAGGGCGGATGGTAGCTGATGCATGTCCGTTTGCGAAAACAACTGCCACGAAAAGAATCGTCGTTTCGCAGATCTAGAATTTATTTTTTTTAATTATCAAACTTGAATATTTATATGTTTCTTTCACATAAATCGGTTGGAAGGTGGCGTATGGCAACCAAAGCTGTACCATTGTTATCAGTAGGAGTGTACTGTACTGCACTACCGTAACCGTCAGGAATCACGAACTAACTTTTTTTCAGTCGACCCATGATTCACAACCATGACCCCGGGTTCATGGTTGAGAATAGCTGAGGTCGAAAAATTCATGATGATCCCAGACCAAATACTATTTGGCAATATATCAACAGTGAGCCAACTTCTAGTTTTCTGGATACCGTAACCCAAAATACAGTAATCTAGTTACCGTACCCTATAATAATGTGGTGAAATTCTCGGAAAATTCAAGTGCGTGCCTTACAATTACTGTAGTTTGGGTTACGGTATCCAGAAAACTAGAAGTTGTCTCACTGTTGATATATTGCCAAATAGTATTTGGTCTGGGATCATCATGAATTTTTCGACCTCAGCTATTCCTCAACCATGAACCCCGGGTCATGGTTGAGAATCATGGGTCGACTGAAAAAAAATCAGTTCGCGATTCCTGACGATTATGGTATTCAAGTACAGTTCACTCCCACTGATAACAATGGTACAGCTTTGGTTGCCATACGCCACCTTCCAACCGATTTATGTGAAAGAAACATGTATTTTTTCAAGTTTGATAATTAAAAAAAATAAATTCTAGATCTGCGAAACGACGATTCTTTTCGTGGCAGTTGTTTTCGCAAAACGGACATGCATCAGCTACCATCCGCCCTATGAATCAACTTGCTTTGACGGTCGACTCAATGTCAGGGTTGAAAAAAATAAAAATAAAATAATTATTTTTAAAATTTTAAAAAAATGTAGTCTGAGTCTACTAGTATATTTTTTTCTGTGTAGGCACATCACTACAAGTAAAATGACATAATAAAGCTACCTACTACTCTTGCGATTTACAAGAAATTTAATTTTCGATTTTTACAAATTACACATATCTCACATTCAGTTGCAATTCTCGATGCTTCAGAAAAGTTGGATTTCCAAGGGAATGTGACCATCATGTACAGAAGTGTCAGGGCTACAATATGTACTATGTCAATGCTTGCCGTCTCTCTTCAACGAGGATGGAAGAGGAAAAATCGGAAAATCATACACGAAAAAACATATCCAGAACGACATGATATTACTGCTCAACTGTGTTTGTAAGAGTGCATGACATGTTATTCACAAATAAAAAGAAATAAAAGTCCTAGCTATCGCGATTGAAAAGTTATGAATTTTTCAATTTTTTATTTTTATGCGACATATGTGAGCCGGGTTTGAGCCTAAGGGCATTTTCACTATAACTTTCATCGGTCTCCCCCCGGTATGTGTCTATGATGAAAGTATTGAGGGCCAGATCGAAAGTCCTCGCGAATGTCCGGACCATGCTCGAGTCCTTACCGAGCCGGTCTCTTAAAGAATTTCAACTATCACGAATATGTTGTCCTTTGACAAAATATATTGTGGTGCGCGGCGGAGAGAGAGGGAAGGACAGGGTGAGTGGAAGAGAAAGAGAGAAAAAAGGGGGCGTGGTCTGAACAAACGGATGACCATTCTGTTTTATTTATAGTGTTTGGTACGTGCTCTTCGTGTGCTTCGACATACCATAATCAAGTATGTCGCCTGAATGCGCTTTAGTTGACCACTCATGTGTGCGCAATCTTAAGAACAGGGGCTACAGTCGATCCTCACTAAGAACACGTGAATAATAATAATAATAATATCAATACTACTACTACTACTACTAATAATAATAATAATAATAATATTACAGAATAATGATGAAGAATTTATTGATCCATCTAAAGTGAATACATGCGTTGAAGCATATCTGGATGTAATGAGGCAACATCGTGATTATCGAGTCATAGTAAATGCCATGCAGATCATCACAGATTTGAATAAGTAAGATCCTACTATGGTATTACAAAATTAGTAGTCTATTTAAAATACTTCATTGACTTGAAGTTCACTTTAAATCTGAAGTTTAAATCTTAGTGAGTGACTCTTTTTTTCTCTTTTTTGACTTTAATTGGCCTCATAAGAACGCTAAAATTCAAATGCTTAATTCTAGTGTCACTTTAATAATCTAAGATCGTGCAGGAACAAACAGCTCAGTCTGCAGGAGAGTATCAAACCGTTCAACGTATGCTTTGAACGATGTCTGAACATTGCTGACGGCCAAGGAAAAACAACCATACTGGAAAAGGTAGTGGAAATATTATTAAATCAAAAAATTCATCAACAGATCAAAACAATATATTTAGATTTGCTTGCTGCTAAAAACCAATGTTCTTGAACATTGCTCATTTGACATCGATCGATTCTGTTCCATTCTCTTGAATCATACACTGGAGCGTAAAGAATTCAACCTGTAAGTCACTTTATGCCTATATTTCCATCCCGCAGAGTCTTCCTTTGTGCCTGTAATCCCCCCCCCCACCTGTTTCCCTTATGATTTACTAATTAGAAATGTATATTTAATAAAATAAATAAATAAATAATAAGGGAAGTTGGAAAATCTATTGCCCATATTTGGGCAATTTTACGATCTGTCTAGTCTATCTATCCTCTCGAAATGCATGTAGTGAATTTTTTTATTCATATTCTCCTACTATCTTCACATCTCGCAAGCGAAGGGCCGAAGCTAAAGTCAGGAGGGCAAATGCGGGGAGGTTCGGGGTGTCACGTAGCAAAATGAAGACTCTTCGGGACAGTAGCAAAAAATACTTTCTCTTCATTTCAAAAACTATATCATGATTGTGTTCAGCATGCGGCGCGTTCTGTTTGAAGTTGGACACATCGTCAGACGCAAACCCAAAGCCGTATCGTACCTCACTGATGAAAGACTCATGAACTTTCTAATCAATGAAGCACGTGAGGACTACGAGGAATGTGGATCTTCTGATCTCCTCGATCCAATCTGCGATCTGCTGAGTAATTTTCCTCTTATATTTATTTATTTGTTTATGCATCAGCTAAATCATGAATAATGAAGGGTGAAGAGCAATATTATAGTGATGGCGCTCCGTCGCTTTACGCGATTTCAGTTCGGCAGCTTGAATTGAATATTGATATATGACGAACACGCGATTATACGTTCTTTATGATAATAGCGCAATATAAATCTCCCGGTTCCCCTTCTTTAAGGGTGGAGGCCCCTCCGGTGTCTCGAAACTTAAAGTCTACTTAAACTACGTCACTGACTTAAAGTTTACTTTAAGTAAACTTAAAGTGAAAGAACATTTGACGAAATGCATATCACACCACTTAAAGTAGACTTACGTTTAACTTTAAGTAGACTTACAAGTCTACTTCAAGTGAAAACTTTAAGTAGACTTTAAGTTTCGAAATACCAGAGCCTCTACTATTTTCGGGAACAAGTTGTAAAGACAGAAAGATATGGGACAGAGCATTTGAAAATTTTTGCGATATTCACTCAGCAACACATTTTGACTATGCTTTATTATTTGGAAAGACACAAAATTAAATCTTACTACAAGTAAAAAAGGAAATTTATATTCCCTGGAGTGTCAGTGTCAGGGTTGTCCTTTAAACCTTTAAACCAAAATCTAATCTTTTGGAAAAGAAATTTGTTTTATTTTTATTTAAAAATTCTATTGTAGATTTATCGGCTGAGTCGTCTTTCCAATTTGTTCGGAACGGGGGCCTTGAACTTTTGTCCAGAATTCTACGTGATGGCCCGATCGCCCATCCAGAGGATGAACTCGTAAGTTAATTATTATTATAAATTTCACCATAACAGTTCAACCGGGGTATTTTTTGTGTGAAACACGTAAAAACACTCTCAAAATGATCCCTGAAAATCTGGACATGATCGGTTGAGTTTGAAAAAAGTTATGACGAAAAAAAGCAAAAGTGGGTAGACTTTTGCAAGGTACTAAATTTTTTTCCAATTTTTCCCCATTTCTAATTTTCATGATTTTTTATATTTTCGAACGAATTTTCAGATTCTATTGACGGTATACAACGTTGTGATGATGCCAGAGAACCATGAAGCCTTTCTCAACTTTTTTTGCACCGATTGCTTCGTGTAAGCCTATAGAAGATTTTTAAAAAATTTCAAAAAGTCATCTCATAACATGTAACTACAACTAGGGCTCTTTCATTTTCTCTTTTCTCCTTTTCATTTTTTTTTCACCTTTACCAAACACATAATTGAAAAGATAAGTAGGAATATTAATAATAACAGTACAAACATAATACTCAGATGTTTGAATCCTTACATGATCACGGATAATTTGGGCAGTTAGCTCAATCATGCATGGATTCTCAATCAAATTACTTAAACACAGAATTCTTTAGAATGATGAGGATTACAAATCCGAGTCGTGAAAAGCAATATCTCATCTCGGGCATTCTGTCCTTTTTGATTGCATCCCCGCTACATTACTATGTTCAGCAATCCCGACAGATGATAAGTCTTTTATTGGTCAGATATCTTTGATCTTTGATCTTTGATCTTTCTAGTACATTTGGTTGGCAAACAGAGAATAATTTCAGGAAGGACATGTGTGTGGCTGGCCCGTTGAAGTACTTCCCATAAACAATTGCACCTTCAGAATCTTTAGGTATTTTTTGTTTGACTTACACTCACGGCAAATTCTCTTAGGTATAGGTTGTCTAACTGTTCAGCTATAGAGAAAGGTTAGCTTACTCCAAACTCTCTCAAAAAGACACGTTAGATAATTCTCTCTCGCTCGAGATAGTAATGGGGGCAGGAGTAAGCTAACTTATCTCACATATGATAGAACGTTTCTCTAATTGTCGCATCTTAGATAACCTATGGCTCAAATATGAGACAGTGCCGTCAGTGTAGTCAATCATTAACCCACAGAGAAAAAGTGTGAAATGAAACAACACCAATAATAACAGCTATAAAGTGCCAAATAGATCACGAAAAGATATACCTCCCTACACGTTTTATGTTACTTATATTACAACTTGGGTGGTGGTGTTCTAACACTTTTTTCTCACTGTGATTCGACCGTCATTGTTAGGAAAGGAAATAAAGATTAAAATATGACTTTTTATGCATTTATGACTGATCGCCGTAAGATATTTTTGAAAATTTACAGTATCCATCTTTTTCGGACCAGTGTGATTTTTTTCTAATTGTTTTTCTCATTAAAACAATTTTTTTCTCTTTCTTTAGTCATTAAAAGAACTTTTTATCAAGGAAACTCATGATTAACACTTTGAGAATACAAAAATATTCATACACAAAGGAGATAAATGATGCGTCCAAATGCGCCCCGCAGCGGAGCGCAGCGTAGCATGTGTACAAAACATGACCGGCTGTACTGTATTTATGAGATATTTATTTACTATTTTGATCTGTGTAGTATATTGAAATTTGCAGCTTTGTCATGATTAATTAATAATCTATTGCAGTACATTCATTCCATTCTTTGATCTCCTATTTAACACTAACTATCCCGGAGTTCAAATGTTCGCCCTCTACTCATTAACAATCGCTTCTTTTGACACGTTCAAAGATTGTGTTTACATAAAGTAAATATATTATTTATTATTATTATTATATTATCATTATTATTTTCATTGTTATTTTTATTTTTATTATTTTGTTAACACTCTCTCGTAATATTCGAGAGAGAGAAGAGCAGATAGTTTCAAATGAGATTAGTGTGCGCCAATCTTTTATCTTTTGCAGGATGTTATATTCGGAAGGAGTCGAAGAAGTGATGAAGCGCTTCGAGGCTCTCGAATCGAACAGATTACTGAAGAATGAGAAAGCGAAAGAATTGTTTTCGCGTCTTTCTCAAATACTCAAAGAGAAGAAGGAAAATGGATCAACAAATTAACAAACCAATATCAGCAATAGACATCATCGATCTCCAGTTTTTCCACAGTTTGATATGGTATAGCCAAACTCTAATAGAAAACCCAAATACAAATTTCACATCACAATACATATGCAGATATTTTATATTTGACTAGATTGACTTGACTTTATTTGACTTTTTATTTGACTATTTGACTTATCTGATAGTTGGCTAGGGACCCACAACAACCTTTCTTCCACTTGTGATTAGAAATTACGAGGTTACGAATCGATCGATTCCTTAAAGGATTAGACTGCCATCCAGTCATCGATTCATACCCAAAATGCCCTCGTCGTCCACTACATCCCCCGGATGAAGTATTTTCCCCTTGTGTATCAACACCACCAAGTACCACTCTCGTTTTTTCCTCATCTCGTTCCTTCATTATGTGCCCCTTTTATAAAACTAGACATTGTTTCCACCGTTATATTGTTCAATTTAACAATTGTTAATGACATAAACATTTTGTTGCTTTAGTTCAATCTCCGAAAAAAACTCAATACCGTTTAGCAGACATCGATCCATGAACCTATAGAAGGAAAGGTGAGTGCCTTATCCACTACACCACAAGATTCCGTGGAAACCGAATGGATCTCAAATGCTTTTGAAAGTATCTATATTTCACCAAATTTAATTCGTCGATTTACAACAATTTTATAGTACTATTAAAATAGGCCTGCGTAGCAATAAACTCAATAGGTATATTTGAAAATCGATGATAAATCATTAACATAAATTACAAAAATCCATAGCTGGTGGTCGATCTTAAAGTCATCAACTTCTTTAATTGCAAAAGTTCGAATCATTTAAGTCCATTCTCTTTTGCCGATTTTTCTCATCCATAAGACAAATTTTGAACTTTTCAGCAACAATCATAACCATATTTTTCTGGATAATTGGTGCATTTTATTGCTTTACTCGATTACTCTCCACTATTTTGCACCGTGCTGTACTAGGGTTGCTGGAACGGGAGCGAGGGTCTTTTTTAAAAAGTTCATAATAATCACATTTTACAATTTAATGACTAAGATGGGGATGAGGTGTTGGAGTTTAAAGAAGGTGACCCTTGAGTTTGCATTACAAACTCCCGCAATGATTATCACGGAGAATATTGTTCATATTGTATAGCAATTAACGTGAGGGACAATGGGAAAGTGAGGGAGCCAAGTGTGCAAAACATATAGGCACTCTCTAAACGCCTTAAAAGTTGTACTCTCGCATAACAATCTTCAAATTTATCGTCAAGCAATATTAAATATGTCTTTCGGTACATGTACTGAATCTCTATCATTGTACCCGAACAGTCTTATTACGAAAAAAACTAGAGGGTTTCCATCTTTAAATGAATAATAATGGCTAAGGCGCGGAAAACATATTTATTCTCATTCTCATCATTCATTCAACATTCTCTCAATGGCCTCTTCATTGCGCACACTATTTCTCCGCTGTCTGACAACGAGAGAGCGCAAAGCGTTGAAGATACCGTAGACAAAGGTGTCAGCCCCTGTCAGTCAGCGAAGCACTCTATACCAATGAGAAAGAAGGCCATATCTAGAGTATACTTCCCTCTGGCTTTGACCTACGATAGAGAGTATGGAAAGAGAAGAGAGTGCAGAGATGTGATATAAAGCTGCAGTCGTTCTGAGGAAGAGGTCGAGAAGGAGAGGAAGAATCATATCTTGCTATTACATATACTGATCATGCAAATGAGTCTTTCTACTCACTTTTTTTAAAATCTTTCTTGCATTTTTTACTTTATAAAAAAAATCCCCTTTACTTATCCTGATCATTATCTCTATTATTGTTTTCACTTAGTCTTAAATTGTTGCTTACTTGCTAAGGCTTGGTCGAGCACTCTGGCATTTCAAAACTAGTAGTCATAGTTAAATACGTCACTGACTTGAAGATTACTTCAAGTGAAATAACATTTGCTTAACAGTAAATGCATCACTTGAAGTAGACTTACGTCTAACTTGAAGTAGAGTTCTAAGTCTACTTCAGGCTGGAATGATAAGTAAACTGCTAGTTTTGTAAGTCTTTAGTTAAACGCAAGTATAATTCAAGTGACAATGATAAGTTGATTATTAGTTCACAAGTAGAGTACTAGTGTTGAAATTCCAGAGTAGAGCGGTAGACGTTATAGAAAAGAAGTGTCTTTTCTATCTTATTTACCAATGCCCTCTCATTTGACACCCAAAACTGCTTAACAAATAATTAAGCATGCAAGGAACTTTGAATTTTAAAATTTTTGCATCATGCCAATTTTGCCGAAGTATTTCGAAACTTTTTCTTACCATTTTTTTGAATTTTTTCACTTGGGAACTTAATGAATATTAAAAAAAAACTATTAATTTTAGATGCCTGTCCACAAGAGCCTCGAGGAGATAGCAATTGATCGATTGGCTGATCTTATTATAGCCAAACGAATGCCTACAATTGACTCACCGCTACCGATTTACATTTCAAATGCAGTAGTTCGATGCTTGGATTGGAAATGTCGTCTAAACTCTTCCCTATCGTTACTTGATACAAAGAGACTTACTATTACCGAGGTACATTGCACACCGTTTTAACAGATCTTGACATGAAAAGCTTGAAATATTCCATAAAAATGGCCAGATCGTAAATTCCAACCAATTCATTTCATTTATTTCATTTATGATCTTCAAAATGGCACACAATACAGTCAAATAATTGACGCCTGCGAAGTGAGGGAGGGGGCGTGACCTTGCTCTGTGATGCTGTAGACGCGAGAATTATCGTGAAATGACTTTTTATTCAGTGCATGGTATCAATATTCCAAATAAGAAAGGAGAAAACTGATCGTACCAAAAACAGCTAACACGAATCAGTGGGAGAAAAAACGAGAGGCTCTATCACTTTCACGAACTTTTTTCCGATGACAATTCTCGCAAAACTGCTCACTACTCTTTGGCCAATATTTGCATATATTTTTAAGTTCTCCAGTCTTTGCAAACTCTCTCGTACACGCGTCCTTAAAAAAAGGAGTTTGCATTACCGACTCACGCAAAGATTAACACCTCGAATTTTGTTCATATTGTATGGAAATTAGCGTGAGGGGCAATGGGAAATTGAGAGAGCCAAGTATGCAAATTGCATGCGCACTCTCTACTTGCCTTTAAAAAAGTTGTACTTTCAATACTCAATGCATTAAAGATCTCTATCATTCTACCCGCGCAGTATTATTGCGAAAAAAACTCGAATGTCTCCATCTTTCACTGAGGCTTACGCGGGGATATCATATAGTTTAGATTTATCCATTTTTGTTAGTAACACAAAATTCAGGCCGAGATCAGACTCACCGAATCTGACTACGATTCAATATCAACCATTCTCAAACATCGACTCAAGAAATTGATCTTATACGGAAAGTTGAGAGGTAGTGATCGTATTTCAGCAGAACTTAAATTAATTCGTTTATTTTAAATTTATTTATTCTAAATTAAATTCATTTATTCATATTCTTTTATTAAAAAAAAAGAATTTTGACGAACTACCTACCGCTCCTTACAATGTTCTCTATATTACTTATTCAAAAAATATACATTTAAAGCGCATGTATACTTCTTCTTGTACACCTATTAATAATATTAATTTAATATTCCCTGATAGTTCGAAGTTAAGAAATAATCAGACACCAGTTTTATTAAATAATTGAAAATTAAATTTAAAAAAAGGTACAAATATAGGTGCATACACTGATGAGTTCGGCATCGAAGAAGAAATTACTGAGGAATTATTGAGCTCGAACTTCGTTGGTATGTCTATCTATTTTTCAAGTATTTATGTTTCATGATTCACTCTTCGACCAACCCAGCTAAAATAACATCCCAATTCTGATGGAGTTGTTTTAGTGTAACTATTCGAAAAGGATCAGTGTAGCGGCATAGCTTCTGAAAGAAAGTATTAATTAATGCGGTGTTAAAATCTCGGAAAAGTAGATGGAAAAGTGAAAAGTAGTGTTAATTTCGTGATTGTAAAAGTAGTTGGAAAAGTAGCATAGCTTCATAATTTACAAACTTTTACAATGAAATTACGAAGCTAGACTACTTTTCCAACTACTTTTACAGTCACAAATAAACACTACTTTTCACTTTTCCATCTACTTTTCCAAGAATTTAAACCCACATAACTGATCAGAGGACGAGAACGAAGAATTATTCAAGATAGAAGAGCCCCTTGTATGGGACCTCATTTTGGATTACCACCGCAACAGACAATTATTGTAATAGATAGCAATAGATAATTATTTAAAGAGGCTGACACCTAAAAAAAACGGTATCTTCAACGCTCTACACTCTCTCATTGTTAGAGAACTAGCGAACGTACGTAATGAAGAGGCCATTGAGAGAGATCATTCTCCCTTAAAAGAAGGGGATCCTCGAGTTTTTCGGGACTAAACTGGCCTGGCCGAACAATAGATCAAACCTCCCTGAATATAGAGACATTTTTGTCTAAAATTATAGATACCCCGGAATACCATAATCCGAGCTGAAAGTTCGAAGTTGCAAAAATGCAAGCCCAGGAAAGGCGCGAATTTTCCAATTTAAAAAAATAATATACAGTACAGCAGAATCCCCCAGTGAAAATAGGCGCCCCGGGTGACCCGGGGCGCCCATGAGTCCCCTCGATTTTTTACGCTTTGGATAAATATCAGCCTTTTAAATTGTTTGCGTTGTTTTACTCCATCGTTGACGGAATTTATCAAAGAAATTTTAGAATTTTATAAATTACGTAGCCTGAGAAAAAATATTGAAAAATATAATTTTTATTAATTTTTGGCAAATGCCGCGCGAAAATTTTGCATAACTCGCGCACACTCGGCAAATTCTATCGCAAAGTGAAATCTTACCAGCATTTCTTTTTCTTAGCACAATTCAGTGGACAAGCATTTACAAATTCCAAAATTTCTTTGATAAATTCCGTCAACGCTGGAGTAAAACAACGCAAACAATTTGAAAGGCTGATATTCATCATTCAAAGCGTAAAAAATCGAGGGGCCTCATGGGCTCCCCGGGTCACCCGGGGCGCCCATTTTCACTGGGGGATTCTGCTGTACTGTAAATATAAATAAACGGAAATTAAACCCTCGTTCTACGGTTACAAGCGCTGGCGTTCAGAAAAAGGAATTCCACATCTTTGGTCCCACGTTCTTCATGATAATAGCACTCCACAAATCCCCTTGATTCCCCTTGTTTAATATTAATCGATTTATTTATTTATATATTTATTTTGGTTCACTCAGACGCGTCATTTATTCCTGAATCGTTGAGTGAATGTTATACACTAAATCATCTTGAACTAATCGGATTCCAGGATATTCCAAAAAGCTTCCTTTCTAAGGTATGTATCGTACTATATTATATATTTGTATAGAAAAATTCTATTTTTTATCGACTTTTATATTTGTCAAATTTATATCAGATTTATATTTTTTCAAAGGATTTATATCAAACTTTCACATCAAATTTTATCGGCTAGTAACAACGCCACTATCAACCCATTAAGACTCGACATTAATTAGATTAATTAATGTCGAGTAAAAAAAATTATTAATGATTAAGATTAAGACAAAAAAACTGTCAGTAAGATTCGAGGGTTGAGCGATTGACCCCGGACATCGATCACACCGAATTGGCTCAAAAAAATTCGTGGAAAACCCCATGGCCCCCTAAAACAAAATGGGTATTCATTTGGGCTGTGTCTTGAAACACAGATGTGGCGGGTTATCGAAATTTTAAAACTTGATTTTTACCAAAAGAAAGTGGAGCGACTTAGGTCCAATGTTAGTGTCGAATAATTACATGTATGCCTATGCAACAAAAACTCACTTT